>PVJI01003900.1:0-64169 GCA_004026765.1 Micronycteris hirsuta | reverse complement strand
ATTGTAGTTTTAATTTGCGTCTCTCTGATGGCTAATGATGTTGAGCATCTTTTCATATGACTCCGGGCCCTCTGTATGTCCTTTTTCGAGAAGTGTCTGTTCATGTCTTTTGCCCATTTTTTATTGGTTTTTTTGTCTTCCTGGAGTGGAGTCGTATGAGTTCTTTATATATTTTGGAGATCAGACCATTGTCTGAGGTATCATTGGCAAATATGTTTTCTCATACAGTTGGTTCTCTTTTTATTTTAATACTATTTTCTTTAGCCCCACAGAAGCTAGAAAAGACCCTTCTTCTAAAGCAAAAATCATATCAGAAAATATACCTTCAAACAGAACTTTAATCATCTTAAGTTGTGAATTTGGGAGTAATTGATAGTATCTGGCTCTTATATTAGACTCTAAATAAATGTATTTAATTTTTAATTTCACTAAGTTTCTCATTCATGCTACTTTTGTTCTTTCATCGAGTTGGAAAACTAGTGCATGGATATTTAACTTAATTCTGCTGTCATCCAGCAAATGGCAGTCACTGTTATCACAGTCCAAGCCCCTGAAACTCTTTCCTTATTTGAGATAAGAAGCCTCAGGTCCCTGGGGTAGCTGCAGAGTTTCTGACTTGTGCAAATTCGCTGCCCCCAGTTTCTCACACCTTGCACTAGAGAAGCCCAGGCCATGATACATGGTCCTCACATAGCTTGAACACAGTAGCAGTTGGGCACCAATTTGGTTTTGGAATAAGGGTCTGGATAATGAGTGTCCTGGCTCTCTCTCAGAAACCCTGGCCCTCTTTGAAGTCTGGGGTGCCCCTCAGTTTGGTGCTCTGATTAAACAACTTGAAGTAATTGCTCTTATTTATGCCTCAGAAGTCAGAGAGCAAGGTCTGCCCTAGTTTTTACCTCCCTGTATTCATTTATATAGCTATCAGGACCCTGTTGCTCTGTTTTATCAAAATGGATCTCTCCTCTGCTTCAGTCTCCCAGGTGGGTGGATGGATTGGACCATATCTGGCTAAATATCCTTTAGGAGGATTAGGGAAATGCTCAAATGTTTTTACTATATTTGCAGGATTATTAGCCTCATCTGGATTCAGAGTAGTGGTCCCAAATTAATCATGTGAGATCCAAGCTGATAGTAATTTGGTCAGACGAGACTTAATAGAATCATCGGTCTGACCCCAGAGCAATGTTTTTCAGAAGAATGTGGTGTGTGTGTAGGGAGGAAGGAGAGAGACAACTGTCCTCCATTCCTCCTCCTGTAGACCCAGCTCTTGTGTCTCACAGAGTCCCCCTACCAAGTGTGCTTGCTTCTTGGTGGCCTTCTTATCTAATAGATAATAACTAGAGAACAACCAACGTGTGGGAAAAAGTAGAAAGTTTGGAGTTTCTTACTCCTTTTTCTGTGAAGTTTAAAAGACTAACATTTTTCTAAATCTTTCAGGATCTATACTGAAAGAGGAATCAAAATCATGTAATCATACCAGAATTTCTATGCGCAAGTACCTCAGGAATTAAAAGGCTACATATAACCCAAGTGATTATCTGGTTGATGCGATTGTGCTTTTCAGAGGTACTCACTGCTTCCTCTGAGTCTATCCCCAAGGTGTTTGTATGATGGACTTGCGTGTTCTACTCTCTGAAGCTTCCTCATGAGGGCTCTCAAGAAAAGCAACATGTTTCACCGGAATGAAAGAGAGGGAAGCCGCTCTATTTTAAAGTTCTAGAATGAGGCAGTGGTGATGGGAGCACAACTTTGTGAATATAATAATATCCACTGAATTGTACCTTTAAAGAGGTAACTTTATGGTGTATAAAACGTATCCCAATTTAAAAAGAATATTATATTGCCATCACAAAGTACAAAAGAACCTTTTTATATATTTTTACATAAACTTCAATATATAAGAATATTATGGGAAAAGGGGGAATCAAAGGAAACTCCTAGGAATGTCAAACTCTTATCCAACAAGAAATTGAGGGAAAAACCACTAAGAGTCATACATAAGAAAGAGACTAATCAATGACACCATGTCACCCTGCTGAATGTTAGTCCACGTGCTACTTTCTGATCACAACCCTGTCAACCATAAGGCTAAAATCTTATTTAAATTTATGTCACTTTGGTCTGTGCTGGATTAAAATGATCTCTCTCATGTCTCATGTCTCAGTGGAGAGGATGATCCCCAGGAAAAACTTCTTGATTTTGGATAAGGGGACAGTTGTCAGTGATAAAAGCTCCTCTTACTTTTCACATCCATTTTCTTAATGCCTTGAAATGTCTTCCAGGACATCATTGTACAAATGCCAATATTCCTGTAATGAGGAGGGTATTAGTATAACCCTCTGATTTGTAGCTCCAGACAAGCTAGAAAAGCAGAGAGCTCTTGTCAGTGTGAATTGGAAATGCATCAAGTCCAGTTATACGAAATATTCTGTCTCCCACAAACTTCAGAAAAGCATAGGTGGAATACGGACAACATTTAGGGCACTGATCCTCAAACTTTAGCAGGTAACAGAAACACCTGGAGGCTGATTCACACGGATTGCTGAGACCCTCCTCTGAATTTCTGGTTCAGTGGCCTGGGACAGGGACAGAGAATTCGCAGGTGATGGAACTTTTACGCTCATGGCATCATTGTCTGTATTCTGAGGCTGTCTTCACAATAGTCGGTGCACATTCATTTAATGCTGCTGGGATTTGATTACCAGAAGTATCTAAGTTAGCTCCTTTAGCTCCATATAGTATTCCCTTTGAAGTTACCAAGGCTA
This sequence comes from Micronycteris hirsuta, assembly GCA_004026765.1. Lineage (NCBI taxonomy): Eukaryota > Metazoa > Chordata > Mammalia > Chiroptera > Phyllostomidae > Micronycteris > Micronycteris hirsuta. The sequence continues at coordinate 61,404 of PVJI01003900.1, read as the reverse complement.
TATGTTTGAATCATTCTATCTTCTGTGAATAGCATTATTCCTATAAGTATATTATGAACTAGAGTCTCATTACTACATGCAGATTAGAGGATTTTTAATCTGACATTGAGAGCAGCATATATGACAAGACACACAAAGGACATAGGTTGACTTTCAAGTGAAATAACTCTATAAGCCACAGGGTATTTGAAATTTTCCTCTATTTGCAGTATTTAGTGTAGCCTTAGATATTGAGTAATGCCTTATGTTGGCTATAATATGAGTTTATCTGGATAGTCTTCATTATTGAACACTTTAGAATTTCTATTTCAAATCAGTATTTGTTAATAAGCAGTAATATTAGAAGCCCCACAGAAACACAGAAACAAAACTCTGGAATCAGCGCCACCAAACATTTCAACAATTCTCTATTCAAAGGCCAAGGTTAATATTTGAAAATAGGAAATGGAAGTCACATTTTTAAGCAGTCGACTGAAACGTCATTGGATTCCATAGCTTTACATAGGTACTAAATGGAGACTTTTCTCTAAGAACTTAGAAGGCTGTTACATTACTGTCATAATATAGTTTAGTTTTAATAAAGAAACATCAGTCAAAGTTATTATTTTCTTAAAAGCCTTATTCAGGTATAATTTATGCATAATAAAAGTCAACCACCTTAAATATACAATGCAGTGGTTTTTATTAAATTCACTATGTTGTGCAGCCGTCACTATTACCCAGGTTTAGATTATTTTAATCACCTTAATAACATCTCACACGTCAATTTACATGTAATGTGCATTTCCATCTTTAGTCCTAAGCAACCAGTGATCTACTTCCTGTCGCTGTCGATTTGTCTTTCCTAGCATTTCAAATAAATGGAATCGAACCGTATGTTGTCTTTGTTCCCGGTTTCTTCATTTAGCCTATGTTTTTAAAGCTCCTTCATGTGGGTAATAAGTATGAGCCATTTCTTTCCTTTTTATTGCTGAGTAGTATGCCATTTATGTATACACTATATTTTTTTTTGTACATCCTAGTACTTATGAACATCTGAGTTGTTTCCAATTTGGAGCTATTATTAAGAAAAGTTATTCATAAAACAAACATATGATATAGACTTAGACTAGGTGTCTTGTAACATTCATCAGCAGATGGGGATTTGTGAGAGAAAATTTACCCTAAACCTCTGTAACAAAGAGTCGGATTCAGTTTTGGATGTTTGCTGTCAGCTTTCAAGCCCCACCCCTCTTCACCTCTTGCCCCGGCCTCATGGTCATGTTCACCCCCTGCTTCAGAGCATCAGGTGCAGTGTCTGAATGGAAAGAAAGTGCAGCTTAATTGCAGCTTATTGTGACATTGGGGTGCCCAATGACCAATGCACAACGGTCTTTGGCATTATTTCTGTATTCTAAAGAGTATCTTATATGATTAGCGACCAAACTATAGGGCATTCCATTGGAGGCTCAGGTACCCCCTTTCTCTAGAACAGTCCCACTGACGCTACCGTCCAAGTGTGCGCCATTCACTCTCCAAAGTGTCCAACCTTGAAAGAAAATTATGCACTGCCTCTAAAATAAAGATATTTCGTTTTCCTGGCAAGGCTATCCACATCAAAGACTCTCAAGTCTGACTGATAAAAAATGAGTATTCGGATCAGGGGGTGCTTGGGAGAATGTCCAGGTCACCAGCTGGGGAAGCCACAATCACACTGTCGATAAGACTAGAAATGACAGGTTAAATAAAGATTGGGAGCCTTACAATGGAGCCCCTTAAACAAGTATGTGCTGATCTATTAAACCCCCAAATCTGGGAGATACATAAGTTTAAACCAATTTCTTGATCATGTTCTAGTCATGGCTCTGGAATCATACTATCCACCTTAAAAGCCCAACTTTGCAGCTTCTTCCCATGTGTGACCTTAAACAATACCATATTATCATAACTTCTCTCACACATTCTCTTCCATCTTTCTTTTTTTAAAGGGGGACAAAAATCATCTTTTATCTTAGAGTCTAATTATATTAACTATTACATGAAATAAATAGTTCATGGTCGTGTTTTGGAAACCACTTTACTGTTCCTTTATTGGACTCAACTTGTCACCATGTGCCAAATGTCCTTCCTGTGTGGCTGGTTGGCTTATGTTTTCAATTGAATTTATTGGGGTGACATTGGTTCACAAAACCATGGAGGCTTCAAGTGTACAACTCAGTATCTGCATATTGCATCATGTGCCCATCACCCCAAAGTATCTTCCTGTCCCCATTTTCCTCCCCTTTGCCCACATCCACCTCCAACCTACCTCCCTTTCTCCTCCTTCCATTCTCTTTCAGACATAGCAGGGTCTGAATGGGCCAAGTACTCACTTTCCCAATATCCTTTGCATACCACAGTGTTCAGATTAAGCCAATATAAATGCAATATGCTCTGTTAAATTGGAATATCAGATATACAGCAATGAATTTCACATGGAACATAATTATAATAAAAAAGTATTGTTTTCTTAAAATTCCAATTTAGTGGGTCACCTGTCATTTGTCTAGCAGGGTGACCCAATTCTGGCTAGCGGGAGCAGAGGGGAAATTTACAGGAGGCTTTTAGACAAGGCTTTTCTCCCTGATCATGACAAAGGTAGCTAGGCATCCCAATGCCCATTCTTCCCTCTTTTAATAGTAAAAAGGTTTTTACCTGGGCCCATGGCCTCCATAATATGAACTATATTTCCTATACTCCCAGCTACATAGGATGATTCTGCTGAGTTTCTGGACAATGATAAGTAGGCAAAAAATCAGTGAAAGCTCCAGAAAATCTTCTCCAAAAGACACTATGCACAAACCCTTTTCTCTTCTTATTTGTTTCTTTTCTTCTCTCTGATTATATGAAAGCAGATTTAACTTCTGCATCTTCAGTGACCACTAGAGGCCATATAATATAGGGCAAGCCCTAGAAAGAGCAGAGCATAATAACAGAAGGAACTTGGGACTTTGATAGAGTTGCAAAGTATAAGAACATCCCTGCTTCCTTCAAGCTGATAATATTTTATGTTGTATATTTAAGCACTGTGAAATTTAGTTTTTGGATGCATATAACCTAACCTTTATTAATATGCTGGCATAGAGAGACTAAGTAGTAAAATCTAGTCTCTTTTTGACTCTTAATGTATGTGCATGAGGACAGGGAGCTAAGAGATGTGGCAGCCTTCTTGCAACCATGCGGAGCCATGTCTGAGATGGAAGCACCCTCACTGACATTGATAAATGAGACATATCCTGTGAGACAGTTACATAGCCATAAATAGCAGATACTAGGTGTCAAAGGCACTCCCAAGAAACTTTTAATGTCATTTGTCTCAGGAACAGAATGCATGTGTCTAGCATGGTCATATCTCTAAAGTTGAAGATTATTTAAAGAACACTTATAATTCTCAGCCCTCCTTGCAACTGAGTAGGGCCTTGGCACTAATATTGGCCAACAAATTTTGAGCATTAAGATCATATATTCCTATTGCTTCCTGACTGGTGCAATAAGAAGCTCATGCTGATTCCAGTCTCCAGTCACTCTCCCCCCGCCAGTAGAACGGGAAGGCCATGCGGTCCAGACAGCAAAGCCTCCACTGGGAGGAATAAGGCCCCCTGCCCATCCATATGGGCTATGTTCTGGGACTGAGAATTCAACTTGTGACTTGGAGCCCCTGGGACACTGGGGCTATTTCAACATAACCTATATCTGGATGAATATATTAAGTCACATGTATTGAGGTTAATAAAAATGTTACCTATGCTAAAGACTACAAGTTCAAATACTTTAGTAAACTATAATTAATTTTAAAAATCTCCTTGTCTCTTCATAAAATTAACCATTACTAAGTTTCTAATGTCTTCTTGCAGAAAAATACTGTATGCAAATGCAAATCGATGTATTTTGTTTTCCTTTACAAACTTGCTAACAAAGAAGTAAATCAAACTCCACATACTTTGCCTCTTGCTTTTTAGAATAATCATGTGTCTTGACCATGTAATTATATCTGATTCTTAAAAAACTGTGTTTCACAGATAAAACATAGCGAACCAAGTAACAGTGGGAATTCTAAGATAAGACAGCATTAATCCCTATGGCAGGCTGTAAAATAGACTTTTGGATGCATGTTTTTACCTCCCTTTAAAGCATATCTCACTGTGATGATCAACCCCACATGTTTGGGACCAGTCCACAGCCTCACAGATGTGGCCAGATGTCTGCCAGAGATGCTGGCCCCGAAACAAATGTCTCTACAGGATTTTGAATCAATTATTTTAAGTTATTTTTCTTAGCTCCTGGAAAATGTTTAAACAGGTTCTTACATTAATCTTTAACATTAAAAATTAATCAGTATAAATGGAGGACTCATTGCTGGGGCTGAAGTGGACCCTTTTATCAGAAAGTGGATAATTTTAAATAATTATACAGGATTTTAAACCTCAAAGAAGGAAGGTGGAGTTTCCCTGGGAGATGCCTTCTCCTCCATATTTTAGTGTGAGAACATGGAGACAGCACGTTTCAACTTTCAATCTTATCATATGAACCTGAAAGATACACATTTTTAGGTTCATAGTTCCTTTAATAAACCACTGACACAATCCGGATTAGGGGATGCTTCTTCCTGGGTTAACATAAATAACTTGTAACTAGAAATCAGACTAGAGCATGAGGAACTTCCTCAAGGCCTGTGCTAAAGGGACAGATGTCTTGACCTAAATGCAATAGCCACATGCATATGTTATAAGAATCAGCTTTAATTTTTAGTCCCAGATGCGAGTTCCAAGGCAAGGGTATCCCAAGGGAATCCTGAGCTGCAAGGATCCCTGAGGAGTTTCATAAGATGCATAAAAAGAAGGGGAGAGATTCTACACAAGTATCGCTGTCAGTTGCCTAAGGCCGCAACTGCAGGTAAATGAAGATGCAGAGCAGGCACTTCTTCTTCCCACTAACTATGAGAAGGACAACTTCTACCCGAACAGTGATTACACAGAAGCGGGGGGAGGTGGGCAGGAGAGAGAAGCTGAGAGGAAGGAGAGACAGAAGACTGTGACTTCAGGAAAAGGAGAAATAAGAAACAGCACTGGGTGATTCCTAAATGGGGAATGAGGAAGTACCAGCGCTTTGAGAAGCCAGCGTTGGTCTTCTGAATTCTCCCTAAGATCTGTGCAGCTTCCCTCACTTCCCATAAACCTGCTTCCCTCACTCTGTATTTTAATTATTTATTTTGAATAGTCCTGGAGCTCACCAAACATGTCCATGAGACTGAGCACTAGGAGGAAGAGAGATAAGAAGGAGAGACTATTTTAAGATTATTTAAACACAACAAGGGAGCAGATTTACCCAGATTTACTCTTGCAAAGATTCCTTATCAATTAACGCTGGGGTCCACAAATTTCCTTCTAGACAAAAGCACCATGTAATTCACTTAAGACGTCTGAAACTCCAAAATTAATAATCACGGGCCACTGCTGTTCCCAGACTGCGATGTCATACAATGGGGATGGGTAATACCTCAGCCAGCAAGCAAACCCATTCCTGAGATTATTCTGTCCAAGTACTACTGTCCCAGCTCACTGCCAGCCAAAGAAGGCCCAAATCTTGAAAAGCAAGACACAAGTTCCAAAGAGAAAGGCATTGTGAAACTAGAAGTTTCCTACAAAATCAGGGTGGAAGAAATGGTAGGGACTTACTTAAGCCTGCTTCAGGGGTTTACTTAGGCCTTGATTCCGGGCAGAACTGGCCACAGAAATCATGGGAACCACTGCCAAATGAAAATACAGTCTTCTTTACAAATTATTAAGACTCAGGACAGCAAAAGCAGAGCATTAAACTATCCTGGGGACCTTCTGAATATGGGGCCAGGCTCAAGACCTGCTCTGACTCTATGATGATCCTCAGAGATTCGAGGGAAGCTTGGAATGCTTCACCAGAATGTACAAGTGATAGTCTAGTTTTGCAGAAACATAAAAACAAAACAAGAGAGCCCCTCACAAGTGGCTTTAGTATGCCTCACAGAGGCATCAGCAGCACTGTATTCATTTCCTACCTCCAGAGAAGCTGACCCAGGAGATTAAATCCTATAAAGCTGAGAGAATTGTTCCTCACCTAACAGTAATCTCCTAAGTACTTCATTAACCTGGTTGCTTAAGGTATTTCATTAACCTGGTTGCTTAAGGATGCTAAACTACAGGACATGTAAGGAAAGAGGCAGGGAAATTAAAAAATTAAATTGCCATAACTAATAGTGTCCTGACCTTAATACATCACAGGGGATTTACAAGCCCTTTTTCGGGCAACATACGCAGGAGGCAAAGGGTTCTCAACTAGATCAATACCCCCAATGAAAAAGTGTAATCCCCTGAACAATATTTAAAGGAAAAATACAAAACTGTGGCCAGTAAATTATTTGCAAATAGAAAGAGTCAAATGCTATAATTATGTAATGCAGTCACTTAGGCTCCTGGCAGTGTAACTATTGGCATGCCCAGTGTTCTCTGGGAAACGGGTTTATGCCATGATATCATGAATGTAAATCGCTGGCTTATACATATCCACTTCATTGCAGGGGTCTGGAACCAAACCTGCAATGTGTCTGAGGTCTGCTTGCGCTGAATTCCTCAGCACCTCATCCTCAGTTCGATTCAGTGCCAGATGCAGGAGCATACTGACTCAGAAAGTGCCTTTGCCAATTATTTTATCCTGCCGCCTTCTGTAAAATGGATCTGCTCATACTTACTTTGCTGAACAACTGTGAAAATAGAGCTTATGGCAAGTGCTCTGAGTGCCGTCAGGCAAATGGAAAAAAATTATAGCTGATATTACCCAGAGCATTTTTCTTTGTTCTGTTGTTTTATCCAACAATGTCTGGCAAGCTTACCAGGCGTGTTTCCACCAACAGACAAAAGGGAAAGGTAATGAGAAAAAAAGAGACCTGATATCAGGCATATTTACTTAAGTCATTTACCATTATTCCTACAGTCAGAGAACAGGAAGAACTTGAGAGGTTGCCTATTTGTGTTCAACATCATCAAAAGAATAGGTGTTAATTCGTACTGCATGATTTTAAATGGAAACCTTCAGGGAACCAGGCCTAATAAATCTTTAAAGATGTTTCCAGGATCAGGACGCACGTTCAAGACTTTGCTCTCAGCGCTTCCTGTCTCGCTGTCAGTAACGCGGAAAGGAAGCCTTTGTTCCCAGGTGTGCTGACTGAACCAGGAAGAGCTCACAGACCTGAATGAATGTCTTATTAAAACTCTCCCTGATCTCCTTGTTGAGAAAATTGTGCCCAAGGAAGCATGGTTTTTACACTCTTTCCTATGAACTCAAGAAAGGAGCAAAGAATGATTTATGTGACAGACGTCAAAAATTGAGAAAAAAATCCAGGAGCGTGACCTGATAATATATCAAGTGAGACTGAGCAAGTAACTGAGAAGATTTTATTTCCCAATCATGCAGGCTCTTTTTATTCCTGATCTCCTTCTTAACACCTACATAGTTATCTACTAAATTTTTAAAATTATATGAACATATTTAGTAGCACTTGGATTTTTTGTGCTTTTGTAAACCTCAGATTCCTTTAGAAGTATTGATAAATGAATAGTACCCCTAACCCCCAGAAACAGTTATAAGAGAAACTGTAGAAATCTTAAAATAGTCTTGTGTGTGTATATATATACACACAAACATATATATATACATATTGTGTGTGTGTATATATATACACACATATACATATACATATACACACTTTTCAAATTCATTTCATATAATTACACAATTTTGAGCAATACCATTTTTTTACTTGTGTTGTATCACAAGCATTGCCAATTATTATTTTCTAGATACGCAAAACACACACAAATATTTTGTACGATACTCGTCAAGCCCTTACAGACCCACAAGCTATGGGATTTTCATCTTCAGGTTGAGCCCAAATCAAACGTGAAACGACTCTGACCAAGGTTCTGGAAATCCTTAGGTTTCTGAGCCAAGGGCTCAGCAGGCCCTGGGGGGAAGAGCTCCAAATCCCACACAGCTTCTGCGCTGTGCCTCCCCTCTCCACCTTAGCACAGCTTGCAGTTCAGCCAAGGGAGCTACAGGTCTTTAGCGGAGTTTCCTGCTTGGCACGTTACGTCTCCATGTTAGTTAGCTAAGTGCCATAGTAGTCTTTCAGGATGCTGCAACAAAACACCATGGACTGGTGGCTCACGAAGAGCAGAAATTCACTTCTCACAGTTCTGCAGGCTGAAGTCTGAGAGCAAGGTGCCAGCAGGCTCAGCGTCTGGTGGTGGGCCACTTCTTGGTTCAGGAATTGACCATCTCTTTGCTGTGTCCTCACATGGCAGAAGGGGCAAGGGCGTTTTCTGTGGCTTCTTTTATAAAGGCATTAATCTCATTCAGGACCCAATCACCTTCCCACAGGTCTCACTTCCAAATACCATTATATTGGATATTAGGCTTCAATCTAGAATTCTGGCTAAACACTAACATGAATCTATAGCACTAGGGACGCCATAACAAAGTACCAGACACTGGCGGGAGTAAACAGTAAACGTGTATGTCCTCATAGTTCTAGAAGCTAGAAGTCTGAGACCCGGGTGTTGGCAGGGTCGGTTTGTTGTGAGGCCTCTCTCCACTGCTGGCAGATCATGTGTCCTAACATGATCTTCTTCCTCTGTGTGTCTGTGTCCTAATCTTTTCTCCCTATGAGGAAACCAGTCATATTGAATTAGGGTCCACCTTAGTGACCTCCTTTTAACTCAGTTGCCACTTTAAAGGCTCAACTTCCGACTCTACTTCTAGTCACATTCTGGATTATGGGGGTTAAGGATTCAACATGTGGATTTCAGGGGGACACAATTCAGCACCACAATGAGAATACGATCCTGCTCAAGGCCAGCCCCTTGTTCTTTTGCTGCCGACCCCTGGGCAGCCGTTTTCCAGCGGCCTCAATGTTAAGTATTGACTTCAAAGTTGATTCCTCGTTCTCCTTTACCTCTCTCACTTAATGCTTCTCCAGTCCTGTGTTTCTACCTCAGAAGTAACTGATTCTCTCCTCATGAACAGTGTGGGGGCCCAGCCTTCACCATCTCTTCCCCGTGCTGCTCCTGCACCCGCTGCCTCCTCAGTCTGATGACCAGAGTCCCTCTTTTAAAGTGCCCCAAAGCTATCGTCCCTAAAAATCTAACCAAGCTCTGATTGCAAGCCAATTCTGAAATTATTATTGGTTGTCCATTAAAATCAAACCCCGTCTAGGTGACCACAAAACACCTTCACAGTTTAGTTCCAGTTTCTTTTACCCACTTACCCACATCACCCCACCCTCCATGACAGTTGGGATCAGGCTTCTCTGCCAGGAAGAGAGAACTCAAATTATATGAATGATTTTTAAAAGACAGCTATTTCCTTCCCACATAAATGCCCTCAAAGCAGGCAATCCTGGGCTGGTAGAGCAGCTCTGTTCTATAAAGTCCTCAACTTCCTTCAGGCTTGATGCCCTGTGTCATGAGGATTGGATCCAGGCCTCATGGAGCAACAGGGCTGCAATCACCCCAGACTTGACATCTGCCTTGCATGAAGTGAGATAGCTGGGAAGCCATTGTTTTAGAGGGAGAACGTTGTCTCCCTGACACCAACACCAGAAAGACTATATTCTAGGATATATATGTCCATGCCATGGGGCTAAGCAATAGGATTACAACATAAATAACAGGTTCTCTGCTTTCAAGAGATTTCAGCCCATTGACATGAAGTCAGATAATTTGCGGAATAGCAGGACAAGTAGTTTTATGAACCAAGCGCTGAAGACTCGTCAGGGGAGAAGTCACTCACGTTGAATCAATGTGAAATGGGCTCTTTGATCTTGGGCAACTTACTTTAACCTCTTTGGGCCTGAGTTTCATCATCTGTAAACTGCTGAAAATAGCACTCACAGTTGCTTTATGGGGATGCTGTGGCCGTGACACGAAGTGCTCGTTAAAGGAACAGAAGTGGAATATAAGTGGACGTGTGTGTGGCAGCTTCTAGCAACCTGCTTTTGTGTTTCTGTTTGCTTTTCCCTGGATCCCAGACCCCCATCTCCTCCACCACGTGTCGCTCCTCTGTGGGTGGCTGAACAGTGTGCACAGAGACATCCGGGTCCTGACCTCTGAACTTGTGAATGTTAACTCATGAGTGTTAAAGGGAGCTTTGCAGGAGTGGTTGAATTAAGAATCTTGAGATATGGGGATTAATTTGGATTATCCGTGTGGCCCAAGGTGATCATTACAAGGCCCCTTGTAAGAGGACCAAGGATATTTGATGGTGGGAGCAGGAGGCTGGAGTGCTGTGAAGGGGTCATGAGATGTAGGATGCAGGGAAGCGCCAGAAGCTACGAAGGTCAAGAACATGATTTTCCCCCTGAGCCTCCAGCAGGAACCAGTCCCACTGACACACTGGCTTCAGCCCAGTGAAAATGGTCTCGGACTGCTGGCCTCCAGCACTGGAGCAGAACAAACGTGTGTTGTTTTAAGCCATTGTTTTTGGTAATTTGTTACAGCGGCCACAGACACACTCATATAAACACTTTGCCCAGGAACGGCACATTCAGGAAATAAACAAGCTGTGAGGAAATAAATCAAAGCGCAACAGAGTCTTGGCAAAGCCGTCCTCATTAATCCTTCCCAAAGAGCTCTGGAGCACTGACTGTGGTGACCAGGTGCTTGGGCATAGAAAGGATTGTGAAAATCATGTCCTTGTATGAAACCATCAGTAAGGTGCACAAGTAACTGCTGCATAAGGAAATAAAAGTGGCCACACTGACGAAAACTGTTCAGAATAGTAAAGCACCTCCATTCAAAATAACAAGGGGATGCATCAAAGAGATGACCTGTGCCTCAGCCTTTGAAATGGGGATTGGAACCTGCACTTCCATGAAACAGAGTTGCTCTGGCTAACAAATATGACATGTACCTGTAAGGTGAAATTTGGAAGTTCTCTCCTCCCAAATGATGCACTTGATCTGTTGCCCAAAGTCAGAGCTGAGCAACCAGTCGCCACCGGGCTTTGTGCACCCAGGGTTCTGCCTTCAGCAGCCTTCTCTGGGTATTCTGGCCCACGTAGGTGGGTAGATGTGAAGTCCCTAAGACCTGAGACCTCACCCGTATAGCATAGACGTTTCTTCAACAAGCACTGGAAGAAATCAGGAAATGGTGGAGAACGACAAGAATCAAACAAGCAGGGAATAAAAGATTTTTCCACTCAGAGGGTGACGTATGAGGAGGTACAGACAGGAAGGGAGAAGCTTGAGGAGGCACAGCAGTTGCAGAAGGAAAGAATTACTAGGCATGTTTGATTTAACAGTTCATGTAATTCAGTGTCCTTGCCACCCACACCACCGTTGTGTGTCTCTGATGCGGATCCCGTGCCCCCACGTGTGTGTGGCTGCTGTGGCGAATAAATGCACACAGATTACAGAAATCCTGTGGAGAAAAGGGACGGCATGGTCACTCTCTAAGTGAGAGAGAGGGCCACGACCCCCGCCTGGACAGGCCTTTTATTGTCTTTCTGGGTACATTACATCAGATGGTCCTCATTTACTATGCACAGGTTCGCATTAGGTGGTTACATTTTACAGACAACAAAGGAGAGGATGTTGTTAATTACATCAAAAAAGAAGGATATTTGCAAATGTAAAGGGAAAAGTGGTCAGACTGGTTACATTCCATACTTGGGAGGCTTAGCTCAGATTTTAGGAAGTTGCAGTAAGCCCTCACTGCCTCAATTCAGGGCAAGGGAGTTTTAGCAAAAGCAAGCCTCATAGCACCCTAGGTACAATCCAGGCCTGATTTACCACAGGAAATCCTGTCCGTGGATGTGGGGCCTCTCTGCCAAACCTCACGTCCACACTGACCTTTCTCAGTGGGAGCTGGTACATTTCCCATGACACACGAAACAGTTCCCTATATGTCTGGACTTTCTCCAGAATATGCTTCCTTCCAGAAGGCTCAGTAACACCCATTGTAGGAATGAATGCCACCAGGCTCTCCTACTTCCTCCTGCCTGGCAGATGGGACTCCAACTGCAGCAGCCAGAAAGCTCCCATTTCATCCTGTGTTGTTGGAGTGACCTCCAGGTCCAGCCCTGCTAATGGAAACTGTGGGAAGCCAGCTGGGGGCTTCTGGAAAAGACAGAGTCTAGTCACTAGGAGCATCTCTACCTGCCTGACCTTGCTGCTTTCTGCTGCACATGTGATCACCTGAGAAGTGATACGTAGAATTATGGCAGCCATTCTGGAACTTGAGGGGGAAGAAACCGAGAATCATGGAGTAGCTAACCAGCAGTCCAGTCCTGTAGCTGTGGAAAAGTTAAAGTCTCACGGACCACATGCCCTTGGTTTGGGGTGAAATAACAATGCGTCCTTAGTTTTAAGCCACTGTTCATTGGTTTGGGTGGCCCTTGCTTTTGTATCCTGATGGCTGTGGTCCCAGTCGAAGAACATTAGAATTGCTTCAGCACTTGAATCTGAACAAGCCCTCCACCCTCTGGCAGGAATTGCACTGCAGCAGTGAGGGTTATCCTTGACGGGTGCTTCTGCACCATTACCACTTCCAAGAGAAATGCAGAGCATTTACAGAACAATAAACTAGTATGGCAATTTAATTTCCAAAATTTCAAACTCATTCTTCCACTTGATTTCAAATAGTTATTCAGATAAAGTCTCATTTTAATAAAACCAACACAAATTTATCAGTGGTTGGTTATTTATTAACATGGTCAGTAGTAGCTCTTTTCTCCTTTGGATTTCTTTTGTTCTTGATATACATGAATGAATTGACTCAGAGCTGGCATGACCAAGATGATCTTATTTTAAATAATTAGAAATAAGTAATGATAATAAGGCTTTGGAGAGAACAGCATTTTTTAAAAAATTACTCACAAATCTCTGTGATTCTTTCAGGCCGTCTTGTCAAAAAGCAATCTAATGACAAGAAATGAAGAATTTGTAAACAAGGCATTGAGATAGATGAATCTTGTTTGGCCCAAATGCAGATTTACTTTGAAATCCATTGACCTGATACCCTATAGGTCAGTACATGATAAATTTATCAGAGATCATTTATGAAACAAATGATCTCTGGTAAATTTATTCCAAAGCCTCTAGGATTTCAAATGTTTCTTTTACGTCTTGGAGTAAGTCAATCATATTTCAAGGACTGCATTTGTCATTTTTTTTTCTAAAATAGAGTTGATTTTATAGACCAAAATAATAAATAGTACAGCTAATCGGTCTCTTAACATTGCAATATTTCTAATCTTAGAACATCATTTTTAAAAAAGTAAAACACGCCTTGGCCAGTGTGGCTTAGTTGATTGGAGCTTGTCTGTAACCCAGGTTTGATTCCTGGTGAGGGCACATGTTCTATCCGTGGTCAGGACGTGTACAGGAGGCAACCAACTGCTGCTCCTCTCACACATTAATGTTTCTTTCCCTCCCTCTCTCTCTAAAAAGCAATGAAAAAAATGTCTTGAGTGAGGATAAAAAATATTAAAAAGTGAGTAAAACACTATTTTCCTTGTTCTCACTTGTATTAGATACTATATTAAGCCCCCAGCTGATTAAAGTGGGCAGCCATGGCTGGACATCACTTCCTGGTCTCACACCTGCGTGGGGTCAGCTATCATATGAAGCCCTGGTACAACCGGGGACGTGCAAGTCGGACCGAGAGACGTGCTCTGCGCCCTCTTCCATAAGCCTGGTTTGACGCACTGTTAAATAAAGAGCAGCAGTGTGATAAAGGGGCGCTGGGGATGGTCAGAAGCCCTCAGGTGAAATGAGCATGACATTGCCTGATTATGACTCAGTCTTAGAAAATGCTTTTTCAAAAAGGCAAAAGGCAAAAAGAGTTATGTTTTCTCTCTTAAGTATACAAATAGCACGTTTCCTACATCAGGTTTATACAACAAGAAACAAAGAATTACATCTATTTAGTGTTTGGAATATTTCAGTACACATCGTAACAACCCATATGTAAGTTGATTCTGCACTAATTGTAGTTGTGAGGATTAAAATTGCATATGTATATATTATACACATAGTGTCTTTAAAATAATAGAAATTTCAAAAATAGCATATTATCACTGTTCATTATCAATGGTAGCCGAGATATGTTTCTAAAGTAAAAGGAAGCTGAATCCTTTGGGAATAGAGCCTTGGAATGTCACATGATGCTGCTCCTGTCTGGCCTTTGCCTAATCTCCACCGTCACCTGCCAAAAGCCCTATGTAGCCAGTTTCATCAGAGTAGGCCTCCTTGCTGACTATTGAGTGTGCCAAGTCTCTCTCTGTGGAATGCCTTGCTCCCTGCCTTTCCACCTCGGCTGCCCTTTGCCTGATAAGTGCCCTGCATCCTTCTCATTGCCTGTGCTGCCCTCCCTAATCCTGTGCAGTCCTTCTGCATCCTTCCTCTGGGCTCCCACAGCACTCTCCTTCTCTGGCCTTCACTCAACCATCAAGGTCAAAGATCCATATGTCATCTTGGTGTTCCCACCCCCTGGACTAGTACAGAACGTGGAGCCCAAGTTCCTAGTTACTTATAAATGGAAGAATGAATTCACAGCTGTTGATCAAGGGACATGCCACTCTTCAAGTGTAATGTAATAGGGTTTCCACCACTCTAGTTCCTACCTTGGAAGAACTAGAGGCAAATGTATCAGAAGTTTATCCTCTTATCTTTTTATAAGAATAAAATATAGCCAAGACCCCAGCAACAAAAGGAATTTTGAATTTGTAGTTACGAGATTTAAATTAAACCTCATCATTTTTTCAGAAATGATCTCTGATAAATTTATTCCAAGGTGATATCACAACACTAAACCAGGCCTTAAGTTAAGGATAGACTTATATGAAACAATGCTGAGAAGTTATTTTTGAGCTGGAATGGGTACACAACCTTTTTTCTATTGTTTTTGAGACTGAAGCTCCTGATAACATCTCTCAAAAATTTGAAGAAGCAGAGTTGCTTAGATTTGCTATTCAGACTTCTTTTTCTATTGAATTTCTATGGGAAAATCAGAACCAGATGGCTTTGTGAAGGTAGGAAATTTCCAAACAGGCTATTCTTCTAGAAGTGTGTACCCTAGGATTTATTATGACTGTGGTATTTTAAAAGCCAAGTGATAAGTAATAATATTCCCTGAATAAAGTATTTCATTGTAAAGGTTCCTACCTGACCACTCATTTCAGAACAACCCTCATCTGTGAATTGATGATATGTGAAAGTTGAACCTAAGAAAAATATACAGACTGTAATTTAGTATTTTCACAGTGTACATTAGCAGCTAGTGCCAGACACTGTTCCAGAAATTTTCATTTCTGGAGGAACTAAGCTCACCATGGAGCGAGCAGATTTCTTTAAGTAGTTTCCATCTGACAGTCTCACAGAGAGGTCAGCATCTGCTTTGATAATTAAGCCTGACTTAATAATGTTTAAAAGCAGACACAAGTTCTTTGAAATTGAATCCAAAAGAGGAACTATCAAGGCTCTTGACTTCTG
Source organism: Micronycteris hirsuta (assembly GCA_004026765.1). Classification (NCBI taxonomy): domain Eukaryota; kingdom Metazoa; phylum Chordata; class Mammalia; order Chiroptera; family Phyllostomidae; genus Micronycteris; species Micronycteris hirsuta. The sequence continues at coordinate 45,866 of PVJI01003900.1, read as the reverse complement.
TGCAAAGGAACAGAAAGAAAAATCTATGTACTGAATAAAGGGAAATAGTTGTTAACTGTGTTTAATGTCCGTGCTTGTTCTTCCAACACTTCCTAAAATAATGACCTCTTGTCAGATTTTTCTCCCTCCTGTTCTTCGTGAGACAAGGTTCTGTCTGCACACACCCTGCACACGTAGGTTATTGGCAGGGAACATAATCATTTGCAATTAAAGATCAGGAATTGCTCTTATCTTTACGATGCACATAGAATACTTTTGTTGGGATGTCATAAGAATTAGATAGTGAAATGGATGAATTTGCCAAAATAACTGTAGGGAAGAAAGTGCATTTGGGCTTCTCTGTTTTGTCTTTTAATATAATTATTGGGAAGAGGTGGGAACATTACTTTATATGGAAGAAAAAGGTCATTGAGCTGAAGAAAAAACAGGTATATAAAACTCACACATATTTAACTCATTCTTAGTGGCACTGGGTAGTTATGATATGTTCCCTTCTAATGTCCCAGAAATGGAAAGAAGAAACAGATTCCGTCATTGATGTTCAGTAAATCTCTAGGTTAAGTCATAAAGTGTGTGCACATTTTTCACTGTAGGATGCGCATTTTTACTTATTGTCACTATCTTCCTCCCTGTCAAATGGGCACGCGGTCTAATTAAAGTGACCACTACAGTGTTTAGGGACCCAATACTTGAACTCTTGCCTCCCTCACGCTCCAGGTTCGCTGTGGGGTATTTCTGTAGGGATTCTATGGATTCTATGTGAAGGATAAGGGGAGATTAGAGGAGGAGTATTATTATTGATGTTGCAGAAATAGAATTAAAAACAAAATCTTCTCCCAACTCAGAAAACCTCTTCATAAAAGTAGTAAAGAAAGGAACAAACAGTTTTATTATTGGATTAGCATTAAACCAGAATGTGGTGCACATCACAGAAAATCTGCTAAGAAATTGTAAAGAAAGAGGGAAGGAATTCTCACCCTTCTATATAACCAAGCAGAAACAACACATTGCATGCATGTTCTCAAGAGGAATAATAACTAGTCCTTAAATTGACAACACTATTTGTCACACATAGTTCATCCTAAACACATTTGGTAGTACGGCTGATCATCTGTGTTAGTTAGTTGACTTTACCCAAGGAAAAACAAACCCCTCATATCTTCATGATAGAAGGCAGTTTTGCAACTTGGAGCCAGATACCCATCAAAGTTGGGTTCCTACCCTTGCATTGAGACTGGGAGACAGGGACACATCTCCCTACGAGATTGCATTTCAAAGATGGTACCCAGGTCCTTGAAAAAGCTCATGAAGCTTTTACACATCCCACACATCCCTAAAAGACAGAGAAAAATTACAGCTACATGTTTTCTTAAGTAAATTCTCTAAGAAAAGAGGGGGAAATGTCTCCTTTTTATTTTCAATAGGAGAATCAAGCCTTTAATTTTAATTTGTACCACCCTTACACTGAATGAGTGGAAGGGACAGAAGTTCAGAAAAGGTATTTTAAAGATCTTTAAAAATTAAGTTGGAAGTAATTATCTTTTAAAATTTTTTATGAAATGTATTGGGTGACAGTGCTTAATAAAATTATATACTTTTTAATTGCTCAATTCTATAATACAATAGATGTATATGCATTGTGTATGCACCACCCAAAATCAAATCTCATTCTGTCACCATGTATTTAACCCCTTTATCCTTTGCTCTTCCCTTACCCTATTTCCCCTTGGTAGCTACTATACAGTTATTTATAAGTTTTTGTTTGTCTTATTTGTTTCTTTGTTGTTTTCAGCTTTATAATCCACATGTGAGTGATACATATAATATGTTTAATATGCACCATTTTCTCTTGTAGAAGATTCAAAAATAAATAGCATATAATTTGTTTCCAGAGTCTGAAAATGACTGCCATGAAAGTAGGAATAGAATAGAATGTGAACAGACCTGTACCGTTTTTCTTGGGGCCATTTGTTGAATCAACCATTAATATTTGACCAATAAAATATCATACTACAAAAAGCATTTAAAAGAAGCGTTAAACCATTCCTCTGGAAATGTGTCTGAATAACTAGAGATCTCAGTAAGTCACATCCCTGCTCTTCAGCTTTTATTGTGAATACTTATTCCCTTCTGGCCTTTAGAAACGCACTGCTAAAAAGTTATAATTAATTATTCAGAAGGCCGAAATTGCCCTTTGTCTGTTATCTTTATGAAATGCAAATTACAGATTCAGAAAAATAAGATGGTAACTGAAAGCACAGAAAATGGTTACTGTTAATGGAAATACCTTAAAAGTAAAAACATCCAAGAAGATTACTTTTTCTTTTAAAATTAAACTTGCTCAGCGCTAAGCCCCTTATGGAACTTTTTTTCTTCATTTGAAGAAATAATTTCTTAATCTATAATACTTGCATGAAAGCAGCTTTAGGCTTTCAGAAGAGAACAGAACTGTTTTAAAGCAAAGCCTGATGCTCGGAAATACAATATCGCCTCGTTAAAATGAGAGTCCCCAGCTGGGTAGGGGTATTAGCCAAGGTCAAAAAGAAGAGTGAGCGCTCATTAAGATTTTCTTGCTAAAAACCCATTTTTAAATCATTCTCTTTAAAATTATATCTAAAGTCTAAACCCACCATCATTTACTCTTCAAAAGCTAAATCGTCCATTTCTCTCTGTCTTGTCTGGGCCTGAACTAAATGCCAACACTTTTCTCCTCCGAAGTGCGGGCTGAAGGGCATTTCAGAAATCAGTGGGGGTCTCAAGGTTGCAGATGGTCTGGGTGGAAACCAGAGGTTCAATTTATTTGTCATAATGAGGTTTCTTATTTTAATTTCAAATCTTAGTGCAGAGAATTAAGAAATGTTCATGGAATATGATTCACATATTATAACTTTTGTACTGTTTATATTTACATGAACAGGTTTAATAGTATATAGCAAAGGATATTTTTTCCAGAACTAAAGTACTTTTCAAAATATGAGTCTTATATATTCACTTCTCTGAGTATCAGTACAAGTTAATTAGCCTTAAGGAAACAAAACAGTTCCATGCCTGTGTGCCAGAATAAGTAAGGACCAGAATAGATACTATTCTCTCTGTAGCACAATCTGTTCATTCTGCTGAACAGGTGTTCAAACACTACTTTCCTCCAAAATACTTTGAAAAAAATTCATGACTATTTGTCAAAAACGTACAAAATGCTTAAAAATGTGTCTATTCACTCAAAGCAATCAAAAAAGTTAGTGTTGAGTTAGATTCTGTTTCCCAAGAACTAGAATTTTAAATCATTGTAAAAAATAAACAAACGTTTTAAAATGTCTAAGCAACAGTTGGTAGAGCAATACCTGCCATGCAGCAACTTCTTGATGCTCAGGGTCCACGGTACCACCAGACGGAGTAAAGATTTTTATAGAACATCTTCTTTCAGTCTATAAAAGATAGACCAAACAAATATTGATTTAATGCAAACTGTCAGTGCCGCGAGGCTCAATACATATTACTCAGCTTTTGTAGTTGTCTTCTGGCTACCTTGTTACTCATTAGCTCTTCTTCCTACTCATAAAATAGTAAAGGAAAAGAAAATTCTAATGATTTCCCTACCCTTGTAGTTTTAGTAAAGTGTTGTTTTGAGTCAACCATAGAACAGAGTAAAATAGAGGGTTTTTCCCACCTTTAGCTTACTTTTCCTATTTATAATTTCATTTATTTGTTTGTGGTAATAGGTACTAAGTTTAGATGTACAAGATTCAGAAGGTTTATAGGGTGCCGTGTACAATCTCCTTGATGTCTGCTCCTGAAGACTATCGTGTTATTGGTTTCTCATGTACCCTTCGAAGACGCCTTCAAGTGACTTTTGGAAGAAAGCAGTGGTGTCACCGGGACAGGGCAATTGAATCACTGAGTAAGGCAACATCATCTTGGGGAAAAGCTGGCCATTGAGTTGGTGCTGCTGGAATAATGGCTAGAGATTTATTTCGCAAACGAGAAAGTCAAATCCTGGAAAATAGTAAACCAAAACCAAACAAACAACAAAACCTCTTGTCCAATGTTGCAGAAGGTGTGAGAATTTCTTAGCCAGGATTTAAGTACAGGTCATTTGATTACAGACTGGGTGTTCTATCTTACCATTACATTAAACAGAGTTAAGTTGTTTACTGTTATCAGAATCTTAAACTTAATCAAAATCAATACTGCTATTGTTCACCATTACCAATAGTTATCAAGGTTGATTAGTTCAAATAAGTGGAATCAAGTGTCTTATATGTAACTGATAAAAAAATTATAAGGATAAATATACCTATTCATGCCAAATAAATTTATTCTTTACTCGAACATCTACATAAAGTCAGCAAAGAGAATACCATGGCAACCCTGAAACATTGTATAAGAGGAGATACTCCAGTTTATGAGGTGTAACATTTATATGTTAATTATGTGAACACTTAAAAATGATGATGATGATGATAATAATGGTGATGATTTTAACAAACCAAAAATACAACTAGGGATAAAAAAGAAATATTTGAAGAAAATGTTTTTATTTTTTTAAGGTTAAGTGTTTTTTTATTTAACTATTGTTCAAGTACAGTTGTCTCTATTTTACCCCCACCACTCCCCCCAACCCCAGCTATCCCTGCTCCCCACCCTTGATCTTACCCCTCTTTCGTTTTAGCATGAACAACAAAAAATCCCTGTGATTTCAAAAAATAATAATAACTGATTGAGACAGCAACTGGCAAAATTATTTTAAAAAGTTAAGAAAATGGCATGGCCTTTAGGAAAGATTTTTAAAAATTTCATACAGATGGTAATCCACATGAAAACAGAATGCTGATATTTTGTACCTGAATCTAATCCTCTGGAACACATTAGCACCATAAGGCAGACTTCCTTGGAAGGAAGCCACTTTTCTAAGCCACGTGCAAGCTCTGCTTACTCAGTCCTCCTTCCCGCTACCTTCCTCTTGCCTTTAAGTTTGGCAACTTTAATTTACAAATACTTCTCGGCAGACATCTTCTCTCCATCTACCCTGTGAGTGATGGAGATAAATAGTAATTTCACCAAAACACTATTCTCCCAAGCCTAAATCTCTCTCAAGCATATCTCAGTTTTACTTTCACCTTTTAAAATACATCAATAACAGATGTGTCAGCTATCCCTAAAATCCACAGAGAGCAGGCATGTGGATTTTAAGAGAAAAATCCACAAAGAGAAAGGCCAATAAAAGGGAGATACCTCTTAATGATGACTATGTAACCAAAGTTCTGTCTAACAGTGAGCGGAAATATTCAAATCTCAAGTTTTCATCGAAGAAGAATCATAGGGTTGTTACGAGAAGTGGGAGAGATGATTAAAAAAATTGTTTAGCCGGAATTGTAAGCAAAACTTGTGTGATTATGTATTCTTTTTTTGCATTAGTTTCATACTTTCAGTAAAAAGGAGCAGAACGTGTTCAAATCATGCCTGAGAGAGGAAGATAATCTGCCTGCCAAATGTCACAGAGGCTTGTGTCCCCCACCCGGCAGTCACAGATAAGGCTGGGACTGGCAGCGCGCCTAAGGAGAATTGCATGCAATAGCAGGAGTATCAAAAATGATAGAGAAACAGAATATAAAGCTGCAGTCTATGCAATAAAAATTCAAAAACCACCGCAATTAAGATATCATCTGAAGCTAGGAAGCAAACAGTACAACACAGACAATCTCTAAAATGATCTTCGAAATCTTGACATGGCTCACTCTCTTACTATAATTTTTGTCCAAATAGCGTCTACTCAGAAAAGTCTTCCCTAATAACACTATTTAAAATAAACTGCAGACTCACCACCCCCCAATTTTCTCATCCGTTTTTATACTGTACACATACACACAATTTGGTTACTTGGTTACATGTTTCTCTCCCTGACTAAAATGTAAACTTCAAGAAGACAGTCTCTTATTTTCCTGCTACTCCCACTGCACGTAATGCAGGCGGCAGGGTCTCCGTGGATTTCCGTATGTTGGTTGGATGAATGAAGAAATGGATGTAGCGAAAGAGAGTCCACTAGTGCAGACACTGAAAGTAGCTTAGGTTTATGTCCTATCCCTGCCATTTACAGCTGCATAACTCAGGGAAATGGGATAAAATTATTAGTACTAGTCTCTAAGAGTTGCTTTGGAGATTGGGTAAATCCATGAAACGTTTTTAACACAGTGCCTGGTACATGGTAAATGCTCAGTAAATGATAACTATCATGTCATAGGTAGGAATTAATTCCTTTGTCCATTTCTAAATCAGTCTCTGGCAAAGGCAGTTGAATTACTAAAATTGATCTAGACTAATAACAATTCACTCTGTCCTGAGAAGACTGGTGTATTGAATGAAGATTAGAGCAAATAGCAATGAAATAGGAGACAAACACAATAGAGAGGATCTAAATAAGTTTCTTTAAAAAAGACTAAAGAAATGAATAAACCATTATAGACTAAATAGAAAAAAAAAACACTGCCCAAATAAATAATATTAAATATGGAACATTTAATACAAAAGTAACAATATTTACTTATAAAGGTAAGTAAATATTTATAATATTTACTTATAATTTATTTATAAATTACTTATAAATACTGTTCATTCCAGTAGCATATCCAACCCTGCTGCAGAACAATGGAGCCCAAGCAGGGTGAGGAGAGTGTCAGGATGTCTATGAGAGAATAAGCTTGGCTTGGTGCTTCAAAGCCTCAGGTAGAAGGATAGATGCCCATATAAGGAAAGAGTCAGAACAATGAGAAGTGTCAAAGATTGAGCAAAACCAGGATAGTTTTCATGTGCATTCTCAACTAGCATGGGATGCCAGGACCCAAGGGGGAAGTGGGCATAGACAGGTTTGGCGCATCAGAATCTGAGCATCCCTATATATGTTCAGTGAGATCACCTAGGGTGTTGACATCTCAATAGCTATGGGCACACCTAGAACCCAGATCCTGGTTCAGAATATCATTATCCACCAAAAGGAATCAGGGATCCCTAGAAAAGTGGCCAGTACCTGAGCAGAAGTAGGGAAGCTATACAAGATGAGTTTGGAACATCGTGGCCCAAAAAGCAAAGAAGGGCTGACAGGATACTGGTGGCATCTCACAAAGATAACGAAGCCGGCATGAATGTTCTCCCACTGGCCAAATCTGGGATAATGTGAGCATCAAAATAAGTAATGATAGCAGTGGATTATAACCTGATAAATTAAATCACTACAAGTCCATATTGATATGTGGTAAATAGTTAAAGTTTCATGAGGACTGTGATATATGTACAGTTTCAAAGAACTTCTCCTTAAACTACATATTCATTAAAAAGAAAACAGAGTAACTTTAGAGTGGAGAAACCTGATCACTTAATCACGATCTTAATCAAGTGATCAAAATAGACTTCACTGGAACAAACTGAAAATCACTCACTACCTGAGAGCATGCAGTGAGAATACAGTAATCATTTTGTGACATTCTTTTCAAAAATACATGACTTGGACTTAATCTTGAGAAAATACCAGACAGAGATTGAGGAAGCTCTACAAAATCACTGGTCTCAAATCTCCAAAAAGGTCATCATGAAAGTCAAAGAAAGACTGTGGAACTATTCCAGCCTGAAAAAGCCTACAGGACATGACAACTCAATACAATATATGGTTCTGAACTAATCCCTTTTACTATAAAGGGTGTTATTGGAACAATTTGTACAGATGGAGTGGAGCTCGAGAACTAGAAGGTAGAAATGCATCAACATTACGTTCATGGTTTTGATGGTCTCATTGCAGTCAGGCAGAAAGTTCTTGCTTGTATGAAATACCTACTGAAGTTTTGGGGATGATGTGGCATCAAGTTAGTGACATCCTCAAATGGTTTGGGAAAAAGTTCTTTGTATTGTACTTGTAATTTTTATGTAAATTTGAAATACCTTCAAACTTAAAAAAGAAAAAAAGAGGAAAGATAATGGTAAACTTAATAAAAAGGTTACTGTTTCCTCTAGTGATGGCGAAGATGGAGGAAGGGCACGTGGTAAGACAGCCGCTGTGACAGATCTCACAGTCCTGACTGTTCTAAATTGGGTATGGCTTCATGGATGTTCATTTTATTATGTCAACATATATGTTACACTGAATTTTTTCATTCATACAATATTGTAATGATTTTTAAAACTTGTATTTTAAAGACCACAGGGCTAGGAGCGCATCAGACCTAACTCTGAAGCAGGGCTGTGTCATTCAGCACCCATGTGAACTTGGGCAAAATACGTAAGCTTTCTGAGCTTAAGATTCCTCATCTGGAGAATGTCAGTAATAACAATTATTCACAGAATTGCTGTGAAGATTCAGTAGACAATATACATTCATTGCCAATGCTCTTTAGCTAAATTCCACTAGGAACACATCTGTTTTCAAACAGGTTAAATTTATTACTCCTTGTAATGAGGGAGAATGCACATCATAGGGAGCTATGGGGTATCTCTGTAAGAGGATATTAAAGAGCCCATTAGAGGATTTGGGTTTGGTTGGGTGGTTGGGTGGAGAATCTAAGGAAGTGAGGTTTGCACTAGATTAGATGGTGGCACAAAGTTGGGGGGATGCTATAATAGGGCATCTTAATAAATTTTCTCTATAGAAAGGATAGGCTATTAGAAGGATAAGTCTATAATTGGCAAAGAACTTGAGGAATGTTTGATACTCTGTGTTGCACCGTAACCTCGCCTGATATTTTCTGAGACCGTTTATGCTCACGGGGAGAACCCAGTGGTCTAGACTTGCAGACTAGCTTAGGATAATACAGAAGTCCAGTTGTGAACTTCGGATCAGTTCTGGCCATTAGGGGTTGTTTTTGTTTGCTTGTTTTCACCATATATACTTGGCACAGTACTTTTGCAGCTCCCTTGATCAAGGAGGGGCGTTGCTGAACTGGGCAGACCAAGCAAGCATCAGTGGCTGCACCCCTTACAGAATCTGAGCTGTGATTTTTCCTCTTTGGCTGTACCACTGACCACACTGATGTGATCCTACTGGTGGAATGATAGGTTGATCAGACATAACTAAACTCATGAACTTTAACATTCCGTCTTTCCAGTAAATTCCTTTTACAAAATATTTCCGCCCTAAAAAATGCCATTGTATCCTTTAGCCATGAAAATCTACAGGATGTCAGGCAGTATTTGAATAATGTTAGCATTACATAAATGTCCTTTCAATTTCCAATCTGCCATCCTCAGCTGGGTACTTGGACTAGCTCCTTGGATGATGTGAAATGGCTATGCGGTTTCAGGTATCATATGCGTCCAGTTGACAGAACTCTTTCTTCTGAGGTTTCATTGTTTTATGAAGAAACCTTTCCCAGATTCCCTTGACCCCAGAAAATGATGTTTCCTTGGCAGGAAGCATCACACGCCCACCCAGAAAAATATGAATGAAAAGGGGCAGACTAGTATATATCCAATCCCAGGAACATCTGTGGTATGAACCATAAAGCCTATGTAACTACTACACAAAGAAGATGCGCCTTATGATACAAAACTTTAATGTATTGCATGGTAATGTATGCTCACTGACACACCAACTCGGGGAAATGGTTAAATGTTGATTGTCTGAAGATTAAATCTAAGAATAAGTCCTGCTTTGTGCTTTTCATTGCCCTGGAATAATTATAGTATCCTGTTTCCCTCTCAAAAGTGTTCCAGTCTGGATCATAAATTATATTGCCATGCTTTTTATAAAATGCTCAGATCTAAGTGTTTCAGAAAATGTCCTCCAAAATTTTTAATATATATATTTTAGTAAACATCATGAAAAAATCATTTAATACTATATTTTGGGAAATTTTCTCTGACTTCTGTCTTCTCTTTACCCTGGCCTAGATCAACACCTTGTTTTCTCAAAACCAGTTTCTTCCTCAGAGAGCTAGGAATCAAGGCCAAAGCAATGGCATGGATTATTCCTTTGTTGAATGCTGAAGAAAGAGTTTGATAAAAGTCAAATAATGTTGTTGTTCAATATATTTAATTAAAGTAAATATTTTAAAAAGTTAAATCTTTCACCTATATTAATACACATAAATACTTCCAGAATCTTTAAATTCAAATTACTGTTTTCAAAATTATTTTTCTTAATCTTTTACTTTTATGTATTTTATAAACTAAGTGCTATTGTTTATGATTCCGCTGGTTAACTTACTGACAACAGCAACGTGCATTTATAACTAAAAATAAAATCAGGAAACCTAGTTCGTAGTTAATTAAATAATTTTATAAAGTACTAATTAATGCATGTTGTGAAGAAACTTACGTATATAACCAGGCAGCCAAATAAGACTGGATTCTCTTCCAATTTTTTTGTGTTCTTTCATCTTCTCAAGGCCAAGTGTTTCTGTAAATTTTGGATCTTTTTTGAGTATTTTCAGAGATCTTACTTTACATAACTCTTTTGGAAACACAGTTGTAAAACAAAATTCTGAAATTATATTTAATTCACGTTCTGTACATGACTTTTTGTAGGAAACTGTGTAACTCACAAGTAAATTTGTTCTCCAAGGTTGAGAAGCTGCGTTCTGGGGGTGGAGCTGTTAGTTCACTGGATACATGAATCTTCACTTCTGCTACAGTATTCTAAATTACTGTCCAAAGTCTTTTTGCAAATCTCAATTATTTCATTATAATTGACACAATTAGTTATATTAGGGAAACACGTGTAAGATACGATATAAAAGAAACATAAGTTTTTCCTAACTTTAAGGAATTTGCAGTTATGGTACTGGGGTGATCATATTGGGCTGTAGGAAGACATTAGAGAATGGTGTAAATTTGTATTAAATGTAACTATTTAGATGATAGCTAATACACTAGGATAGTGATTTTCAAACATTTCATCACATGGCCCAGGTAAACTAATTAATAAAATTGTGTGGCACATCAAAAATATATTTTTTGCCATTCTGACAAAAAAATAGGTATAATTTTGATTCATTCACGCCAGATGGCTATTGTTGGGTTGGCTGTTGTCATTTTTTATTTGGCGGTCTAAGGGAAATGAGGTCAGTGTCCCTGACTAAATGGTCAGATGTTGTAGGTTTTAAAATGCTTTTGGTGCACCAGCGTGCCTCTTGAGGCACACCAGTTGAAAATTGCTGCAGCAGGAGTTCAGGCAAACGTTGGATACAGTTGTCATGGGATTGAAGAACTGAAATCAGTATGGTGTGCTGGGGGAAATGTGAGCTTTAGTTGCAGACAAGGCTGAGATCATGTCCTTCCTCCACCTGTAACAAGCTATGTAACAGTGAAATTGGAGACCTTTGTAGGCCTGTTTCTGTCTATGTCAACTTGAAATCACAATATCTACTCTGCAACATTCAAAGTGAAAGTATAAGAAAAGATAGATACCCAGTGTCTGCTACCCCCAAGTTTAAGTTCAAACACCTTTGTCTCTCGCCCATTGGCTTTTTCTAGATTTGTGTGTGGTGCATTTCTACTGTGTCTCACTGGCTTTGCTCATCCGGGAATCCTACTGCAGATTGGGTTCTCCAGGACGGAGACATTGGGACGGACGGAACAGAGGCCTTTCAAGGAGTAACCCTTTGAAAGCAGGAAGGAAGCAGAATGGGGCAAGGGGCGCCATCGGACTTCTCAAAGGCTCTACCAGCCTAATGTAGATCTTCAAACAAAGCTGTTTTTTTTCTATTGTAAAATTTGAGCAGAACAGCTAGGTCTTTGACCCACTGCCTTGCCCAGTCATTCAATGTAAGCATCTCTGAGAACACACGCTTGGCTACCACCCCCTTACCAACTCCCTAGGCTCCCCTAGGATATTTTGACACAGTGAAAAAGCTCAAGCAGACACGGAAGGAGTTAAGAGCTGAAGGCTGTCAGCCCACCACAGTCCTCGCAGTTGGGCAGGGGGTTGGAATCCTGTCTTATACACTTTCAGGTCTTCCCCTGGAATTGTAGAACTTGTAGAATCTCTCAAACGTGCTATATAGGATGTTTAATCTTCTAAAGTACCTGGCTTACTGACTAGGACCCAATTAGATAATGAAGAAAATGGGATTCATTATCTAATCATTAATTGTACACGCCCACAATTCTGTTAATATCCTCTCATACTCTAGACATCAATAGTTCTCAACTATGGCTCCATGTTACATTCACCTTGACAGCTTTTAGGAAATAGTGATGTCTGCACTCTACCAGGACCAATTAAATCAGGTCTCTGCACATAAAGGCAGGATTCAGGCATTTGTAATGCTTTACAACCTCAATGTGAGTCTAATGTGCAGCCCATTAGAAAACCCACAGTTTCCATTTAAGTTTATGACATAGTAGGAGCTACATCGTAGTGTATGGAAAGCAGAGCTTCTGGACTGGAGGGAATGCCTTCGGTCAGGCATCTTCCTCCTCAGCAGCATTGCAACAATTGCTCGACCACAGTGAGTGCTTCCCGTAGTTCAGGCACTGTGCCAAGCACTTTCCTTACATTAACTCAAGCAGCTTCAACAAGTTAACAGATAGTCACATTGTCTCAAATCTTGTCCCTCACTGACCTTACTGTCAGCACGTTTGGTAATGTGGCCTAAAGTCAGCAACTCCTGATTATTGGTCAAGGAACGACCCTAAACCACTGGTGTTAGATTCACCTGCAACTCTTCCTTATGATGCTGGCTCCCAAGTCCCGTGGCAAACCTCCTAAACCCGGGTCTCAGGGCTGAAACCTGCCATTTCTATTTTATCAATCTCCGTGAGTAACCATTTGTAAATTAAAGTCATTGGGTGCATTCGCTAATAAGATTATATAGTTTTCAAGTGTACAATTCTATGATACACCATCTGTATATTGCACTGTGTGCTCACCATCCAAAGTCAAATCTTCTGTTACCATATATTTTACCCTTTTCTACCCTCCCAACCCTGTCCCTCTGGTAACCACTACTCTGTTGTCTGTGTCTATGAATTTTTGTTTGTTTTTTCTTGTGTGTTTGTTTATTTTTATAGTCATTAATGTTTGAAAAACAGTATACTCTGCTTATAGAGGTATAATGCATGCCTACCTTTTGAAATTTCCACTCCCACCTTACTTTGGTAACTTTTAGTTGAACAGGCTGTGAGAGGGGGCATGCATCAATATTTAGGGCCAATCTGTGTCCTCTGGGCACCTCAAATTGCCAAAATAAGTAATAGAATTTTTAATGTGATCATTCTTCTGCTATTCCTTAGTAACAACCAGGAAGATTAAAAGATGAAAGTTCAACCTTGAGCTTGGACTGACTTCTGAGGCTTACTTTTAGAATTTTGAAATTTTCATGCATTCATTCCATGAACCTTCATTGACAACTAACCATGTGCTGAGGAAATACAGTTATCATGGATGAAAATAAGACTCAGCACTTGACCTTAAGGAAAGCTCCCAGCATGCAAGGAAAGACAGACACCTTCCCTACAGTTTGTCTCAATGCACTTTCTTAACTGAAGGAGAAATACCCTTCTATGAGCACAGAGATGTGGGAACCCTAACCTGGCCTGGGAGGGTCAGAAACAACCCCTAGAGGAGATGTGTGAAAGCTGGCTTTTAGAGATAGTGTGATGTTTCCTGGTGAAGAAGGTATGGGTGTCCTCAGGAGGAGGCACAATTTATGCAAAATCTGCAGATAGAGAAAGGCAGAATGTTCTGAAAGGTGAGAAACTGAAGCTAGCTGGAGTTGTGGGTGGAGAGATAGCAGATGAAACTGAAAGTTAGCATAGGTTAGATAGAAAATTTTATTCTAGTGAATTTAGAATTTCAGATGAATGGACAGATTTAGGTCAAAGGAGAGATAGTGAGCTCAGTTTTGGATTTGCTGAGTTTCAGTTGCATGTGTAGGGCTGACAGTCAATTAGAAATTATTCTTCGAAGCTAAAGACAGAGGTTTGGGTCAGTAATAGAGACCTCAGATCTGTTCGAAGCCTTGGGGATGAATAAGATCATGCCGGAAGAAAGTGTGACAACTCTAGCTACCAAATAGCTTGGAATGTCAGCCACTAGTTCATAATTAGTATAATGTAGCAATTCAGAAAAATGACAACATAATTTTCCTATCCTATTGAGTAGACAGCTCCTTTTTTTCTTTTAAATTAATGTAGTGTAAAAGTGATTTGCATAGATTTTTCTCAACCATCCCAACTCACACTAATGGGAAGAGACATCGTATAAATTTTACCCCTGGGTGTGAGAGGGTAATTTAGACTTTGTATTTCTACCTGGTGACTATCAGGGAAGGGCTGCCAACTTTGCCAACTGAGCGGCTATTTTATAATTTAGATACAATAAATCTAAGACAAATAATTTTCCTCAGAACCTTGAGTTGCCTCCTTAGCAGAATGGCTTCAGTCTGGCTGGCGTTATATTTCAGCCACAGGACTGGACGAGAGTTTAAAAAGGAGACCCAGAGGACTGGACTGACTGCACTTTTGTCTTAAATACAACTTTGTTTCCTTTCACAGGAAATGTAGTGGCAAATTTCTTTTAAGCTATTGATTTATGATGTAGAGTACTTAAAGGAGTGTTTTGTTTTGCTTTGTTTTTCAGCAAGGCAGTAAAGGCTGTTGAAATGGACTGATTATTTGTCCTGCTTCACATGTGGGGGACAGACAAGCAGGGGGCTGGGCTTGAGTAGGGTTTATAATCTGTAATCTTAAAATAGCAAGAAAATAATAATTGCAAAATTTTAAGTAATACACCCCGTGTGCCAGGCACCTTCCGAGCCCTAGGCAAGAAGAAGCTCCCTGCGTGGTCCTGGACCTGTGAGCTAAGTCCCAACATGATGGAAACGCAAAAATGTGCCACCTGGAGCTGGGAATCTAACCTGGGCCATCGGGTTCCAGGATCCACACAATGAAGCATGTGTTCTGCTTGAGAACCTACTGTGTGCCAGGAACACTTCTAGACTCCAGTGAGACCACAGTGAACAAGACAGACTATGTCCCCCAGAGCCTGACTCTCTGGAATTATATGCTGAGGGTGAGGATGCAGGAATATGATTTAAAATAAAACTTCAGGATAAAATAACGTTGCATATAATTTGTGACTAGGATGTTTAAACAGGCTAACATTCTTTTTGGGAGGAAATAAGCCATTAGTTGAATCTGATAAACTGAGTTAATTAAAATCTCCTTTTCATGCATACATTAGCCAAGAAGACCTATTTTCTTCTCCCTTTCACTATATAACTGCAATGCTGAGCTCGCAGTGCCAAGACCAATTTAATTCATTTGTTCAATTGCAAGTTAAAAGAAAGAACGTCTGTAACATATTAGCTGGCTGCTACTTTGGTATAACCTGTCTGAACTGAACTTTACAGAGTGACGTGTTGCTATGGCAACATGCTGCCCAGTGAGTGAAAGAGGATATTTCATCATTACCTCACTGATAATGCTTGGAAAGGTAACAGATGCAAATACAAAAGGTTTCCTTTTACTCTGCAGTAACTCTGGGACAATGAGAGCAGCACTAAAAATACCTCTCTGACACAGCAGCAGGGATTCAAATGGAGACACACATATTACCTATCTGGGTTCTACACCATTTGAAATACAGTAATTTAGCTTTCTTGATTAGCAGTCTCAGGGTCCACAATGAATCTCCATGCCCTGCCAAAGATAACCATTTTTAATGGCACTGTTTCTTTGATATGCAGGTATCATTTCTGCACAATGCATGGAAAACAGAAATGTACACGTAAACTATGACAAAAGTAACAAGAAATAAGAGAAAAACGTATATGTATATATGTGTGTGTGTGTTTTAAAAACCTCACCTTTTTCTCCTTCACCTTTTCCTTCTCCTCCTTCTTCACATGCATTTGTTCTATTCTCTAAATGTGTTTTTAATTTCTATAATTAAAAGAGTCAATTTATCTAAATCTTTTTATTCCTCAAGGTTTTAGGGTTTATCTGGACTAAAGCTGGAATACACAGTGGGATGGGGACTTTCACTTTAGATACTGTTTAAAGATTAACTATTTCATTGTTTGAGACAAAAGTATAGCCGATTGTCTAATTATATATCAGTATGAAAAATCTAAAAGTACCATTTTAAATTATTTTAAATTATACTGATGGTAAATATGTCTTGGAATTAACCATATTCCTTTTTTTTACTTTATTTTTCACTTTCGGACAACAGAGCTATATTTACACTTCTGAAACTTTGCAGACTCTGAAAATTCTATAAATTGTAAAAATAATACACACTATAATTAATTAGAGGTTTTTTCCTCAAATGCTGGAAAATTCATTCTCAAGCACCTGTTTAGTCTCTTAATCCCCCCACTAAAGAGCGCTACAGGCATTAGCATATAGCTGTTCAGCAGCACCACCTACATAATTAATACATAATGTTTTTAAATGAGTTAATGTTGCCATTTTTAGAGCCAGAATAAACTATATATGGGTAAAAGAAGTAAATTAAAATATTCGAAAATGGCAGGTGTTCTAATATAGTAATTTACTATTGTGGTTATACAAAACAAAAATTATCGAATCTAATAGATAACTTAAAATATCATTGTTTTAGAAGTTGTTATGATATCTTAGGAGAAAATAGATAATAAATTGTTTTCTAATATTATCATCACCTTGGTCAGAATAAATTATCTGTTAACAAAATGTATATTTATAATTCTCCTCTTGATTTAAAGCAACTGCACATACATATGGATATTCTTTTTTTCCTTAGAAATGTTTTATTTTATTTATTTTAAAATATTTAATTGTTTATCTATTACAGTTGTCCCAATTTTGCCCCTTTGCATCCCTCCCCCAGACCCCCCTTCCCTCACTCAGTCCCCATACCATTGTCCATGTCCCCAGGTTATACATATATGTTCTTTGACTAATCCCTTCCCCCTTTCAACTAGTTCCCACTTCTCCCCTCCCCACTTACAGCTGTCAATCTGTTCCATGTTTCTGTGCTTTTGATTCTATTTTGTTCATCAGATTCCACTTAATGAGTGAAATCATATGGTATTTGTCTTTCACTGACTGGCATATTTCATTTAGCATAATAGTCTCCAGTTCCATCCATGCTGCCGCAAAAGTTAAGAATTCCTTCATTTTACTGCTGCATAGTATCTCATTGTGTAAATGTACCACAGCTTTTTTAATCCACTCATCTACTGATGGACATTTAGGCTGTTTCAAAACATTGGCTACTGTATACAATGCCGCTATGAACATAAGAGTGCATACATTATTTTAAATTTCAAATCACTCTTTAAGAGTGATCCATGTGCCATGTGAACTTGAGAAAAATGTATATTCTGCTGCTTTGGGATGAAATGTTCTGTCACTACCAATTAAATCCATTTGATCTAGTGTGTCATTTAAGGTCACTGTTTCCTTGCTGATTTTTTGTCTGGAAGATCTATCCATTGATGATAGTGGGGTGTTAAAATCCCCTACTATGACCGTGTTGCTGTCAATAACTTCCTTAAAGTCCACCAGGATTTTCTTTGTCTATTTAGGTGCTTCTATATTAGGTGCGTGTATATGCACAGGGGTTATATCTTCTTGTTAGATTAATCGCTTTAGTATTATGTAGTGACCATCTTTGTCCCTTGTTATGGCTTTTATTTTGAAGTCTATTTTGTTAGATGTAAGTATTCCTACTCCAGGAATACATTTTTTTGGTCTCCATTTGCACGTAATATTTTTCTCACTTCTTCACACTTTAGCCTATGTAAATCTTTTGTTCTGAAGTAGATCTCTTGTAGACAGAATATATATGTATGTGTACATACACACATATATACATGTATACATATAGGGTAGGTGGGATAAGGACACATGAAGTATACATGTATACATGTATACATATATGCATATATATATATATATATATATATATATATATATATATATATATATAGTTCATGTGTTCTTATCCCAGTTACCCTATGTCTTTTGATTAGAACATTGAATCCATTTACAGTTAAGGCCATTATTGATAAGTACTTATTCATTGTCATTCTTTCCTTTATATCCATGTTCTTCTCTCTCTCAATTTCCTCCTCTTCTTAAAGCAGTCCCATTAAGATCTCTTTCAATGCTTGTTTTGTGGTAATGAACTCCTTTAGTTATATTTTGTCTGGGAAGCTCTTTATTTTGCCTTCAGTGTTAAAAGATAACCTCACTGGATAATGTAGTTTTGGTTACAGGTTCTTGTTTTTCATTACTTTGAATACTTCATGCCAATGCCTCCTGGCCTTAATGTTTCTGTTGAGAAATCAGCTGACAGGCTTATGGAAATCCCCTTGTAGGCATTGTTTGTCTCTTGCCGTCTTTAATATTTACTCTTTGTCTTTAAACTTGCCATTTTAATGATTCTGTATCTTGGTTTGGGTGTCTTTGGGCTTGTCTTGATCAGGATTCTCTGTACTTCCTGAACTTGTGTGACTTCTTTTCTTCACCAGATGAAGGCAGTTTCCTGTCATTATTTGTTCATACACCTTTCTATCTTTTGTTCACTTTCTTCTCCTTCTGGTGACTCAGTGATGTGGATATTATTATGTTTCATGTTGTCCCACACTCCCTTAAACTATCCCCATTCTTTTTAAGTCTTTTTTATTTTTGTTGTTCTGAATGGGTGTTTTTTTTCTACCTTGTCTTTCAAATTCCTCATTCAATCCTCTGCTTCATCTATCCTGGTTTTAATTCCTTTTATTTTGTTCTTCATTTCAGATATTGCATTCTTTATTTCCAACTGGTTCTTATTCATAGTTTCTACATCCTTTTTCATGCTCACGTAGTTCTCGCTAACTTCCGTGTAGTTTTCTAACTTCCTTGAGCATCCTTATCATCATTACTTTGAACTCTGTCTAATAAATTGCTTGCCTCAATTTTATTTAGCTCTTTTTCTGGGGATTCCTCTTTTTCTCCTTTTTGGAAGTTGTTTTTTTGTCTTGCCACTTGAGCTGCCTCTTTTGTTTGTTTCTATGTATCAGATAGATCTGCTTTGACTCCCTGTCTTTGTTGGGTAGTCTTATGTGATAGGAATTGGTGGGGTCTGGCTGACTGACTGAGAGGCTCAACCTCATCCATGTCTTGTATGCTGTTGTACAAGTGCTGACAGAACAAAACCAAACAACACACACACACACACACACACAAAACAAGCAAAGCCACCCCCCTAAACAACAGCAAAATCAACAAGAACAAAGATTAAGAAAAGAGGAGAGAGAAATAGAACAGTGAAAGAAAACAATAACACAAAAATCTAAAGGAAAGAAAAATAATGAGAAGAGAGAAGGAAGAAAACAATAAGTTTAAGGAATAGAAAAAGGAAAACAGCAAAAAAAGAATAAAGAAAGACATAATAAAAACAAGAAAAAGAAAAGAAATGATAGAGTAAGAAAAAGGAAATAGTAAAGTAACAAATATGAAAGAAAAAATAGAGGAAAAAGAAAAATATTAAAAAGGCAATAAAAAAGAAAAATAATGAAAAGGAATAAAGTGGAAATCGTCTCAGCAGAATTTAGTGCCTACCTGCAGATTCTTCTTTTGTATATGGCTCTGATGATGTCTAATGCGGGTGTAAGCCAAAATCAGGTGCTCTTCACATCTACACCTTAGCAGCCTGTTCAAAACTACAAGTCACCCACAGTCTGTGGCTGTCTCCTCTGGGCTTGGCTACACCTTGGATGTGACAAGCTGCACTGAAAGTCTGGTTTTTATCAGTACAGGGCCCAGAGGTGGGTAAGCAAACATCCAAGGCGCTACAGTATCCTCCTCCAACTGCCCTGCTCTTTCTGAGAGTGCTTCCGGTGGAATCGGGAGGATTGGACCACTGCACCTCCCATGGGTGGGAAGTGCCATTCAGATTTCAGGGAAAATTTTGGGGGTGTTCCCAGAGCCCCGAGCAAGACATCTAATCTGTTCCCAACTGTTTCCCTGAACTTGGCTGAGCAGAGCTCCTAGTAGGAAAGCAAGTGGGGCCTCCAGAGCCGAGTTTAGGTCTGCTGGAAACCAGGAGAGTGTTTCTACGGCTTTCTCATAAGGGGCAACCACCACTCTGTTTCCCGGGAAAGTGTATGAAATGGTCACATCCTAAAGCCAGTCTTTCACACCCCCTGAGTCTGGCAGTGTTGCTGTTTCTTCAGCAGGGGGTTAAAATGCAGAGTTGGGAAAAAAAGAAAGAAAAAAGAAGAGAAAAAAGAAAAGAAAAGGAAAGAAAAGAAAAGAAAAGAAAAGATGCAAGGTGGGGTGAGCAGGATTCCAGAGTGTGGGCAAATGTGATGCCAGAGGATGGAGTGGACAGGATTACAGCGGGTGGACTGGGCAATATTCCACAGGGTTAGGTCATTGTTTTTTCCCTGGGAGGGGGTTGCTTTTCTCAAGAAAAATGGCTGCTGCAGTATAGGGGGATGTCCCTGCACAGGGACCTCAGCAGCTGCTCCCCCACATTTCTCCCCAGTGCCTCCCACTCCAAACTCTCCTCAGGCAACACCATCCACACCACCCTTCCTTTGACAGATCACAAGGTGAGTAGCTGTGAAGGAAAAACCTGTGCTTTGGACCCATAAAAAATGGTGGTTTTAATTTGCATCTCTCTGATGGCTAGTGATGTTGAGCATTTTTTTCATATGTCTATGTGTCATCTGTATATCCTCCTTGGAAAAGTGTCTGTTCAGGTCCTTTACCCACTTTTAATTGGATTATTTGTCTTCCTGGTGCTTCCTTATAAGTTCGTTATATACTTTGGAGATTTAACCCTTGTCTGATATATCATTGACAAATATGTTCTCCCATATAGTGGGTTCTCTTTTCATTTTGAAAATGGTTTGCTTAGCTGCGCAGAAGCTTTTTAATTTGATGTAGTCTCATTTTAATTTGATATATTTTTTCCTTTGTGTCGTCTGCAATAAGAAATATATCAGCAATAATATTGCTATGTAAGATATCTGAAATTTTACTGCCTATGTTTTCCTCTAGAATTTTTATGATATCATGATTTATATTTAAGTATTTTATCCATTTTAAGTTTATTCTGATGTACAATGTAAGTCGGTGGTCTAGTTTCATTTATTTCCATGTACCAGTCCAGTTTTCCCGACACCATTTATTGAAGAGATTATCTAGCTCCATTGCATGCTCTTGCCTCCTTTGTCAAATATCAATTGACCATAAAGGCATGGGTATATTTCTGGGCTCTCTATTATGTTCCACTGACCTATGTGTCTGTTCTTCTGCCAGTACTAGCCTGTTTTGATTACAGTGGCCTTGTAGTATAATTTGATATCTGGTATTATGGTCCTTCTAACTTTGTTCTTCTTTCTCAAGATTGCTGAAGCTATTCATGGTCTTTTATGGTTCCATATAAATTTTTGGAATATTTGTTCTAGCTCTGAGAAGTAAGTCATTGGTATTTTAATAGGAATTTCATTGAATCTATAATTGGTTTAGGTAGTATGGACATTTAATGATGTTAATTCTTCCAATCCATGAACATGGTATATGCTTCAATTGATTTGTATCGTCTTCAATTTCTTTCTTCAGTGTCCTATAATTTCCTGAGTGCAGGTCTTTTACTTGCAATAGTTCATTATTGGTGTATAAAAATCCCATCAATTTCTGAGTATCGATTTTGTATTCATTTATTAGGTCTAGTAGTTTTTTTGTAGAGCCTATAGCATTTTTCTATGTAAAATATCATGTCATCTGCTGAAGGAGAACTGTACCACTCACCGTGGGAAATGTAGCCCAATGTTTTATGTTTAAAAGAAACTCCAGTGGAACGTGGGATGGCAAGCAAGCCCCATGTGTGTGAAAACGGGATTTCTTGTGGGTAAATCAGGATGACATATTTCCTAGAGTTAAGTCTTGCTCCTGCTAAAAAAACCCCCTCTCACCCTGGATCAGAAAAAACAAATGCAAATGCATGCCTAGCTTCCTCAGACAGGTGCTAATCCTTTCAAGTTCAGCCATACTTTCTGTCTTTGCATTTTTGAATAATCTCTTTGATATATCTTCCTGGCTGTCTACCACCTAAAGAGAATCTATGCATAGTAAATGAAGATCATTCTGATGTAATGTACCCAGGAAAAACAATAAAAGCCTGTTAGGGCAGCGCTGGTGGCCTCTCTCTGAGTTCAGAGGGGGGTCGCGTAGTCCCGGCTCTTCTAGTCCTATGTACTCCGTGTGAATTTATTTACACGCCTGCCATAGCATACGAATTCCGTAGGATGGAATTTGCGACAATCTGCAACTAATGACAGTTTTACTTCCTCCTTTCCAATTTGGATGCCTTTTATTTCTTCTTGTCTGATTACTATGGCTAGAACTTACAGTACTATGTTGAATAAGAGTGGTGAAAACAGACATCCCTGTCTTATTCCCGATCTTAAGCAAAATTGTTTTAGATTTTGCCCATTGAGTATGATGCTGGCCATAGGGTTTTTCGTATATGGCCTTTATTATGTTGAGGTATGATCCCTTTATTCCTATTTTTTTGAGAGTTTGTAACACAAATGGGTGCTGGATTTTTACAAATGCTTTTTCTGCATCTATTGATATGATCATGTGATTTTTATCTTTCATTTTGTTTATGTGATATATTGCATTCATTCATTTGAAAATATTGTACCAACTTTGCATTCCCAGGATAAATCTCATTTGATCATGGTGTGAGATCTTTTTAATGTATTGCTGGGTCCAGTTGCTAATATTTTGCTGAGGATTTTAGCATCTATATTCTTCAGGAATATAGGCCTATATTTTTCTTTCTTTGTTGTTTCTTTGCCTGGTTTTAGAATTAGGGTGATACTGGCCTCATAAAAAGAGTTTGGGAGACTTCTCTCTTCTTGAATTTTTTGAAATAATTTGAGAAGAATAGTTGGTTTTGATTTGAATGATTGGTAAATTTGCCTGTGAAGCCATCTCATCCAGAACTTTTGTTTGCTGGAAGTTTTTTTTTTTTTTTTTTTTTTAATTACTGCATCCATTCCATTAGTTGTTATCATTCTATTCAGGTTTTCTGCTTCTTTCTGATTCAGTGTTGGTAGATTGTATGTTTTTAGAAATTAATCCATTTCACCTAGGTTGTCCACTTTCTTGGCCTACAGGTTCTCAGAGTATTTTCTTATAATCCTTTGTATTTCTGTGATATCAGTTGTTACTTCTCTTTCATTTCTGCTTTTACTTATTAGGGTCCTGTCTCTTTTTTCTTGCTGAGTCTTATTAAACATTCCTCAACTTTGTTTATCTTTTCAAAGAACCAGCTCCTGGATTCACTGATCTTTTTAATTGATTTTTTAGTCACCATGTCATTTATTTCCAATCTAATCTTGATTATTTCCTTCCTTCTACTCACTCTGGAATTTGTTGTTGTTTTTCTAGTTCTTTCAGGTGTAGGGTTTCATTGTTTGAGATTTTTCTATCTTTCTTGAGGTAGGTCTATAATACTATAAACTTCCCTCTCAAGACTGCTTTCAGTGCATCCTGTAGGTTTGGGTTTTTATGTGTTCATTTCCATTTGTCTCTCCCTGGCAGACAGAAACCCTGAGGCCTTTCACCAGTGGATACTATGTGGGTGACTTATTGCAACTCTGGCAAGGCTCTGTGCTTGGTATTCCAGTCTGGGGTCCAGGCTTCACTCCTCTCAGGGGGAAGCTCCCACAGCCAGGCCATAACCTCAGCCTGCTGCACATGGGAGCAGGGCCAGCCCCTCTCACGTCCCCACCTTTTCTTCTAGTCTCATGGTCGTGGCTCCTGCCCGTCTTTGGTTAAAAGTTTCCTCTTCAGATGGTCTTTGGTTGGTTATTTCAGGTGGCTGTTCCCCTCTTTAGTTCTATTTCCAGTTGGTTCTGGGAGAAGTGTAAGCAAGATCCTCCTACTCTAACATATGGATAATTTTTATATTGTGCTTATTTCAATAAACCATCTCTAGAAAGATTGTTAAGTGCCATCTTTTTTAAATTATTAAATATTTTTTAGCAAGCTTAAGATTGAAAATCAGGAATATATCAGCTATTTTTCTCAAAAATCAAAATGAGCTCAATTCCCAGTCCTAGCTACTGTTTTTTTTTTTTTCTATTATAGCTTAGCTAAGGTAAATAGTGATGTAAGAGTCTCTTTTTTAATCTTAAAAAGTTTTGCTTAAACAAACTTTGTATTACCATGAATAGAGTCTTTATTCTACCAAAACTGAAAATAAAGCTAATTTTTATCAAGTTATTTTCCCGTTTATTTCCTGAATTCATGCAAGAGATAGCCCAAAATGTGATAGAGAAGTCAGATCTTTCTTGTTATTTCTTGGGGGTTTTTTTTGTGCATTTGTTATAAGTATAGTCAATTTTATGATAAGATAATTGCATGTCTGTATATCATAGCTTAAACTTTAGTTTGAACAACAACTACTTTTAATATACTTTTATTAATCCAGTGACGTTTAGAAACTCATAAACCATGCTATTACTGATGCATTTTTAGGAAATTGCATATTACCCTTTCCATATTTCCAAAGCAAAAACACTTTTGAAAATTCTGAAACCAACACTTGACTGGGAATGAAGAAAGTCTAAATTGTACTAAATTATAGTATCCTTAGAAACACCCATTGAATGTCCTCCCCACCAATTTTCTTGTCTGTAAGTGCAGTCTTAACATTGATGCAATTCAGGTGTCTTCCAACCCAAATGTCCTGTGACTTGAAGTTTTTGTTTGGAAAAAATGATGATGGGAGATCGTTTGCGTTTGAGAGTTTGCCTAGAAGCCTGTCGGTGTTGATTCTTGTAAATCACATAACTCTGTTACTCATGTGGAAGGGTTCTGATACCTTTGACATCTGTTTGAATCTGACCATACGGTGTGAGTGACCATGATGCTTTCGGCCACAGGTCAGCAGTTATTTCCATTTGCGACTGCTCAGTCCCACCTTTGTGACTTGTCATCATTCTTTGTATCTTATTCTATTGTGTGCATTTTGTGCACATTTCTTTGTGGGCCACGTGTAGCCAACTTTTGACTTGGACAGATCTACTTAGATATTGACCCTTTTGCTAATGAAGCTGCAACACTCTCTTATGGGTGTCATCAATTTTTCAGAGGAGGAAGAAAAGGGAACCTCCCCATGTTGCTCAGGATGACGATGTTGGTGAGACCTCAGTTTCTTCTTCTCTCAGCCTGGGTCTCCCAGCAGAGGGCGACTGTCTACAGAACCCAGTATTACTTAGCAGAACAATCTCCAGGTCCATCCATGCTGTCACAATGCTAAGGTTTCCTTCTTTTTATGGCTGAGTAGTGTTCCATTTAAATTATCACCTGGTTCACTGGAATTAGTCCATGACTCTTGACTATTAATAATGAATGCCAGATCCTTCTTTGCTAAGGAAATGACCATCGGTCTTAGTTCTTTACCACACACATAAGAATGACAACTGTCATTCCTACAACATGCACACCACTTTTAATCCCCACAGATTGTTTCGGGGAATCTCAAATGCCCATGTTCTTCACAACAGCGTGGACAGTGTGTTCCCTGAGCGTGGCCCTCTGTGTGGCACTAGTAAGATGAGTGTGGGTGAATGGTGTTTACCCTTAGGGAACTTACGCTGTGGTTTGAAAGACCGTGTGCTCTATTTCAGGAGAAGTTAGTCACATAATCACACAAATAAATGTGAAGTTGCACCTGTAAGTTCTTCAGGAGAGATGGTTGAGAAAATAACCAGATTTATGGAGTGGGAATTATTAGAGAGGAAACACCAGTATAAGTTGGGGATTGTTGTGATAGGGGACTCAAGAGCCAGAAAATTTTAGTTTAAGGTGAAAAGTTATAAGCCTAGCAAACAATGTATACGTTAAAACTTTTGTTTCAGAAACTACAGAGAAGGCCTGACCTGGCTCCTGGGAAAATAGCTGACCTCCTGGGGCACTGCTAAAGATTAATGCCTGGGGACAACTGGAGGCATCTGGGCCTTTGTGTTCCAGGGAGAGACAGCCCCTTGGGAACAGCTCACTGCCCAGGACAGGAATGCTGCAGCTTCTTTCACCTAATCCTCCCTGAATCTCAAAGCCCTCACTGCACCTTGTTTGTTCCCTTGGTTTTTTTTCCATTTTTATAAAAATGATGGCCTGGAAAGAAGAGGCAAGCTGGTCTGTTAGGATATGAACCCGCCATCTTCTCAGATCGCTGACTATCTGAATAAAGTGCCCATAAAGCTTCAATCACTGTCATTGCTTATTGGGTTTGGTAGTGACAGGCAGCCTGAATGCCAGTGTCTTTTCCGGTTTTAGTTGCAGGTAAAGCGAACAGCACTTGGGAGGCAAAAACTTGGTCCTCTGAGGACATTGAGATTGTGGGTGTAAGTGAAGCACTGGGAATGTGGAGGAAGATGAGAGGGAGAGGTGGGGGAGCCCGGGATCTAACCCCCAGAGCATGTTAGAGGAGTTTCAGTCTTATCCTGAGCGCAATGGGAAACCGTTCAAGTTTTCTTGTCAAAGCAGTTGGGGTGGCTTGATTTCAGTGGAGAAGTTACATGTTCTTACTTGTGATGTGTAGTTGGTACTTGAGAGAGAACTACTTATTTCCAAGATAAGCAGAACTCAGGTTTACTCAATATTTATCAATATTATCTGTCATTATCTCTATTATGCTTTGCCATAAGGAGTAGATGATTTTCATTCTGTTTTATCTTAGAGTACAAAGAGGTTTTTTTTCCCCTTGATCATTTTAAGATGAGTCTGCATTTTCTAAAGGTTTTAGATATGATCCTGTAGCCCCAGGACAGTTTGACTAAACCTGTACACAACTCCATCTGGGAAGGTTCGGGTGACTGGTTCCAGCTGTGCATCAGAGGAAGGGAGGGAAGCTGGCCAACATTACCAAAAAAAAGAGACAAAAGATCAAGTAGCCAAGAGTAGCCACAATTCTCTTATACTTGGTGTGAATCCTCTTAGAGCTTCCGGAGCTGCTTCATGGAGGAGAACAAACTCTGGTAGAGAGCTCTTTGTTCAGTAAGGAAAGGAAGACTCCAGGGCTTGAATATTTGTGACTGTAAGACAGGATGCTCTTTTTTTTCCATAAGGAATTAGTGAAGCCTTACAGTTTGTATGGCTCATTGCTCTTCTTCAAATGTAAGAAAGAAAAAGCTTGAGATCATAGTTGTGGGAGGACTTTTGTGAATGATTAAAATCATTTTAGATCAATAATGTGTATTAATTAGTTTATGATTGTATTTTGGTGAATAGATATGCCTTAAATCATTAAACATATTGATTTATAAAATGAGCTATTAAATTAGTTAATTTAGCTATTAAGTATTAAATTATATAAATTAACTAAATGAACTAGTAACTCCCATGCAGCATAGTGTTTTCTTATTTTTCAAATATTTACACACATATTTTTTTCTTGCCATAATTCATAAAACATAATTTATGAACAGGCCAGATTCTAGAGTTAATATTTTCTAGATGTGGTGTCTAAATCAGAGAATGTAGCAATTTGTCCAAGAAATCATTTGTGTGTCAACACAATCATTGAACCAGGCAATACTACACAGGTAAGTAGATTTTATTTAAGGCTACTGCCATAGGTGAGTGAGGCAAAAACTGACTGTGGACTCAACTCTGCCGTACAGAGGTGAGTGGGATTTTTAACTTCTGGGGTGAGCTAGGGGGAAAGTACCAAGAGATATTTGGGGGTTGGTTGATCAGTGAAATGTGTTCAACAGGTAGTTATTCCTGAGTGTGCAAATGTTCTTCTCTGCATGCATCTGTACGTGTTTGCTGATTGGTGCTCACTGAAGTTAGGCCACTGGGCTCCCACAGAGACCTGGCGATAGCGGCATCCTCTTCCTTCACGATTACATTTCAAAGGCATGGTTCCCAAGTCCTTGAGAAAGACATTTCCATGCTGTAAAATTAGCAACGGTTTTCGAAAGATTTACATCTCAAAGGAACAGGGAAATAATTTGCAATTTAAAGTTTTCTGAAGTAAACGCTCTAGTAAAAGGGAGCTCAGGGGCCAGGAGTCAGGAAGAAGCTAATCTCAAATTTAGTCAAACTGAGGGAACTGCAAGGCCTTCTCAGTCAGTTGTAATATGCCAACGAGAATTCTAAGCTTTTCTTGCCAGTTCCATTCAACTCACAAGAACGGTAGCCCCTACCCCCAAGGCTGAGGCTTGTCTGTGTTCAGGTCTTTGCAGCTTCCAGCACGGTTCCAGGCCCAAGAGAAGCTCAGTAAAATACCTGTCCAATAAACAAATGAATCCCTGGCCCGTCCCCTCACTACTCTTTTATTTCATAACCTAGAAAGAACACCTAAATCTTTAAGAGATGGAGAAACTCTCCCCTCACTGAACGGCGTGGTGATATAAGGTAGTAGCAAACAAATGGAAAACCCTTGGGCCTTAGGTGCTTCTTCAGAATTTTTGTTTTTTTAGCTAGTTGGGGTGAGAAGAAAAGCAGGGAATCGGGAGAACCTTAACCTGCACAAAAACGCAGAAGTCATGAAACTGAAATGTTCCTTTAAAAATCTGGAAGGGAAAATAACGGTACTGTTAGAAAAATGACTTTTCCTGCCTTTGTGGGAGCATGTATCTGGACACCATTAATTCAGTCAGACGACAAAATTAACACCTCATTAAGAAAATTAGTGGAAACTAGGTAACTGCCCAGCAATTATTGTCTAAAAGGGCAGAGTTTTAGAAGGTGAAGTTAATAGGCTGACACTTTTATTAAGTAAATATGCACTAAAGACAGCATCTGCCTGATGAGAGAAACACACAATACAGTGAAAGAAATTGCAGGATCCCCACTGGGTCTTTCGTCACCCCAGCAACACATCATTAGTCATTCTGCACGAATCCCAGAAACATTCAGGAGGGTATTTTGACATGCACCCATTTAACAAAACGCACCTTCTCCCTTCGAAATGAGTTTAATGTTTTCCCAATCTCAGTGTCCTGACGTTTTGTTTATATTGGCTCTGGCTTAGCCCTAAAGACTGTGGCCTTTCTTTAGTTAATTCATTCATCATGTATTTATTGAAAATATGTGCCAAGCACCAGGACAGGCCATGGGTGTACGGTAATGGGGGAGGCAGCTCTCATGGGGCTGAGTGGCTAATGGGAAATTATGACATAAATAAAAGTCCCTTAATATGTATTGTGATGTGAGCTAGAGGGCATTGGCATTAAGTTAGAATTGACTTTACCCTAAAATACATTTATTATTAAAATCAGATTCTGGAGTAGACTCAAAACTAATCTAATAGGCTAATAATATTCCTGCTCAAGTTTTTATTTTAAAGCTACAACTGAGTAATAACTGGTGTTCCCATCTTGAGTTTTCAACTGTAGAGGGATTCGGCATCCAATAACGGCACACGCACACAGTGGATTCCTTTGATGCCATTGGATGGTGATTATGAAGAAATGTTCATGTAATATGAAGTAAAGAAGACCAAGCAGCATTATGCACATGTCCTCATTATAATTATTTAAAAATAGGATGAAACTAGAAATTAAATGCATCAAAATACAAATTATGATTATATTAGCATATTATTAGGATATTGAATGAGAAGTGTTTTTGTCAACAGGATCACAAGATAAACAAACAAAGTCTTGGGGGTTGGGTGAGGGGCTAAAGGACAGTAGGAAAACAAAAGAAGGTAGAATATTGAATGTGTTGACTCACCTCATAAATTATGAACAATATATTAATATTTATCCTACAATAATCAGGGACAGATATAGAGTTTTTGAGGGCTGAAGCTTGTAATTTGTATGCTTATGCATACAAATTTTAAAAATAGACCTTATTTTTGGAGAGCGCTTCTAGGTTCACAGCAAAATCAAGTCCAGAATTTCATATGGTCTCTCTCTGCACATATGCACAGCCTCTTCCACTGTCAACATCCCCCTCCAGAGTGGTACGTTCATGACCGTACGTGAACGTGAACGTGCACTGACACATCGGTATTGCCCCAAGTCCACAGTTTACACTAGAGTTCAGTCGTTCTGTTGTACATTCCATGGGTTGAGGTAAATGTGCGAGTGTGTGTATCCTTTATGGTATCCTGCGGAATAGTTCACCGCTCTAAAAATTTTTGTTCTACCTTTTCAACTTTGTTCCTCAAACCTCGGAACCACTGGTCTCTTTACTGTCTCCAGAGTTTTGCCTTTTCCAGAAGATCAAATAGTTGGGATCATACAGCCTGTAGCCCTTCCAGACTGGCCTCTTTCGGTAATACGTGTTTCAGGGCCCTCCATGTCTTTTTATAGCATGATATCTCATTCCTTTTTACTGCTGAATAATATCTCACTGCACAAATGCACCGCAATGTATCCATTCATTCGCTGAAGGACATATCGCTTGCTCCCAAGTTCTAGAAATAATGAATAAAGTTCATGTATATGCAGTTTTTTATGGGGACATGTGTTTTCAGCTCATTTGGGTAAGCACTAAGGAATGCACCTGCTGAGTCATATGGTAAGAGGATGCTTAGTTGTGTGGAACACGGACAAACCACCTTCCAACACACACCCCCACCAATAATGTAGGAGAGACCCTTTTGCTCCACTTCCTCACCAGCTTCTGGTGTAGCTGGTGTTTTGGGTTTTGTCCGTTTTAATTGGTGTGTGGTGGTATCTTGTTGTTTTAACTTGCAATTCCTTAATGACATATCTGCGCACATCTGTATATTTTGTCACCCGTACCATCTATATATCTATCTTCTTTGGTGAGATTATCAGTTCAGGTCTTTTTTTCCCATTTTTCAGATCAGATTGTTCGTTTTCTTATTATTGAGTTTTTAGAGTTCTTTGCATATTTTAGATAATATTCCTCTTTTAGATGTGCCTTTTGCAAATATTTTCTTCTAGTCCGTGGTCTGTCTTCTCATTTTCTTGATATCTTTTGTAGGACCGTTTTTAATTTTGATGAAATCCAGCTTATTGATTATTTTTTTTGTGGATTATGCCTTTAGTATTGTACAATTTGGTTTTCAAGAAAAAGATACCAAGTTACGAATAAAAATTGCTAGGTATGCTCCCAAGGTCATATAAGGGCTCCTGAAATCAGGGGCTCTGGGGTTGAAGCCTCATTTGTTGTACAGTAAATAACACTTCCAGTAAATATGTTAATATAATAAATTGTATTCAGATAGACAATAAAAACAAAGAAACATATTGATAATATCTTGTGCAGAAACCCTGTAGTATCATTTCCAAATGTACTTCTTTCCCTGCATTTGGCCCATTACCCTCCTACCACACACAATTGTACAACTTAAACATACATACGGACCTTTTTTTCAACCCCTTACTGGGCTATTGCATAATTGAAGCAACTTGTGATAATGTCCTCTACATCTTTTGCTGCCTTTACATTACTACTAATTTTCCCCTAAATACATCACCGTAAACTTCAGGCTAATCAGTTTGAAAACACATTTTTCAGGAAATCAAAGTGTTATAACCAACTATTGGTACCTAAACAAAAAAATCATTTTCAGTATAACAGGCAATACATATAACTAATGATACTTATTAGTAAAAGCAAATTGAAATGAGAAAGCTTGTAATTAGCATTTTAAACTAAGTATAATAGATCAATACTGAAGAGTGTTTACATATTTAAAATCAGTCACTGAGATAACATTAACAACATCTATACATCATGGCATGTAGCCTGAATTATTGACTGAAATATTGAGTGTCTTTATCAAGACGTACATAACGAGCATAAATTAGTATTTGGTAATTAATATGTATTAGTTTAATTGCTTTGTGCTCTTATTTAAAATAACCTAATTGCAATGATAACTAAATCATGTATAATGCCTATTTATGAGAATCATGCATTAATCTTCTCACAGGGTTCACTGCCTTTCATTGCACAGCACATTGTTCGTGTACAACGTTGTGTTGAGTCGTGTACAACACGTCTTCTACACCACAGCCAACACTGTTCTTCTTAAGATCCCCCCAACATTTCCACATCACTACTTCTCTCCGTCTCCCTCTCTCCACCTCTCTCTTTCTCTCAACACACAGGCCACCTGCGATGCTCTGCTTGCCTTTCCCTTATCATGCTGTGCACATGTGACCTGTGCTCCCAATATTAGAGATATTTTTCACATTCCACTACACCCTAACCTTCATTAAAAAGCCAGAGGAAACCTCCTATTTCCTCGGAACTCCTATCCTTCCTGTTTTCTGAGCTCCCTAAACTCCTGTTTATGCTTCTCACTTGATGTCTATCCTTTCCTATGCTGTGCTGTTTGGTAACATGTATGAATGTGTTCTCCCTCTGTCGCTAGAAGCAAGGTCATTTGTATTCTTCTCTGTCTTCAACACCTGCCACCAAGCTTTGAACATACAAGTAGTCGAAAAAATTTATTCATTGTTTCCAGACATGTGGCTGAATTACTTTGCACTGCTTAATGGGAAACATTGTGGCATCTCACATTAAATAATGAGCACTTGACATTTACAGATTTAGCATTTCCCACATAAAAAGTTTACAAACACCCTGAAAGTATATAATATGTAGTAATTTCTAATTATGTTGAGGCATAAAACTGCAATAGCCATATGCATCCCTTCTCAAGGAAACTTTGTTGTTCTCTTTTAATACATGTCACTTATGCCTCGAAAGAGCCTTGTGAATTGGGCATTATCATTCCAGTTTTAGAAGAAAAGGAAGAGGAAACTGAAGAAAATAAATTCTGCCGGTGGATGGGCAAACTTATTAGTATGTGAATAATTTGCAATATGTTCCTCAGTCATGTTGCTGATCTCCTGTCTTGAGATTTTGTATCTTATTTCTAGTAAGATGATGTCAACAAGATGCCTTTTAACTAAAGGAATGAATTCCAAAGTACATATTTACATGGGATTTGGGAATAAGAACCCGCAGATCTTATTTGGAATTAGAAGGAGTATAACCCATACATGTATAAATTGATGCATACCACTGCGATTGTAATTCTAGTATCAACGCAGAAATAAATAATGACATTCGACATATGGCTTTTGCACAGTATTTGGAAGATACTTGGAAGTTTAAAAGTATTACTCCAACCATACATGTCTGTAACTTCCAGAAAATGACTCAGTTAAATAAAATATACATTTGTACAAAGGTACATATTTCTTTGTATAAGATAGGAAATAAATAAAATTATCTAAGAGGATGCAAATATTTAGTAAACTATGGTACTGAATTTAATATATTGGAAATCTGAAAACAAATATGGAGCTCATGCATAAACATTAAAAATGTAATCAGAAAATAATTGTGAAAACATCTATCCACATATTGATATCTTTCCTCTGTTTGCAGGTATGTAAATATGTCTTTGTGTTTGCCTGCGCACACACATGCAAAAGTGCAGGTGTTTCTGCTATAAAACCATACACGATTCTTGAAAAAGTTCACATTCTGGAAAACCTCACATTAAAATTAGCATACTGCCTAGGAACAATAGACCACTCAAAACCTTTGCAATCTGAAACGGCGCTACCAAGAAAGACACTACTTAGTACCTGAGAGATGATTGCGGCAGTGTCTGCAGTTGGAGTTTGACTTCAGACACAGTAAAAATGCCCAGAAACGTTGTCTGATCTTGTCTGTGTTTGTGTATAATTTGCAGAATAAGATCGTATTGAATGTTTAATTTTTAAGTACAAAATGCACAGATACAGTGGAGGAGGTGTGCTGACCTACAGATACTGAGACAGCACAGATGAAAACAAGGATCTGAGCGAACAGGGCGGCCATTAAGATGGGCACTGGTGGAAGCGTAACCTACTGTGATCTCAAGCTCATTCCAGTGGCAAGTGGCACTTCCGGGGAAGGAGAAAATCTAGATAATCTTGTACTTGATGATACATTTTTAGATACAGCATGAAAGGCATGACCCATGAAAGAATTGATTAGCTGGACTTCATTAAAATTAAAAAACTCTGCTCTTTGCAAAAGAATGAAAAAGTAAGCCACAGACTGAGAGAAAATGTTTTCTAACATCATATCTGATAAAGGACTACTGTCCAAAATAAACAAAGAACTATTAAAACTCATTCATAAGAAAACACTCAACTTGATTAAAAACTGGGTTTACATTTAATTACTACAACTACATAAATTCTAATAATGATCCCCATCTCCCTTTAAGGCAGCTGTGTTCTATTAAATTTTGATTTTTGTATATTTGTAATATTACCTGAGGTGTTTTCTGGGTGTGCAATATTCATATATATGTTGAATCGTGCTTTTTAAACTTCACTATATTGTTTTTGTTGTGCAGGCCCGGCTAATGCGTCTTTTCTGCATCACATTTCTTAGAATGCCCAAATGGGGATTTGACACATGTGAGTTTTGCCACACAGCCCAAAAGCCATATTTCCAGCAAAGTCTGTGGGTTTGTAAATAAATGATACAGGTAGCATCTTTAGCATTATGCTATATAGAAAATGTTTTCTCAGCCAAGGCACTATTGGTATGTGGATTGACAACTCTTTGCTTCAAGGGTTGTTCTGTACCTTTTAAGATGTTTAGCAACAACCTTGGGCTCTATCCAACAATTCCTAGCCCTGCAAAACAGGCCAAATACCGTCAACTGATAGATGATGTGATATTTAAGGATATTGTAAAATTCCCAAGACACAATACAACATTGTGTTTTATTAAAAAATTGGTATCACCATTCTTCTAAATGCATTCACATTGATAAAACAAAACTAGATATTTTTAAATGTAAAGATAAAGTCTAGATAAAATTAATATCATTGCTATGTTTAAAATATACAGTAAAATTAAAATATATCTTTCTTCTAGTAATATGGTCTGTCTCTACCTATCTAGTTCTAAAACATAATCTCAGGAGAACTTCTAGCCAAGATGCAGGCATAGGTAGATACACTTTGCCTCCTCCCACAACCAAAAGAAGGATGACAACAAATTTAAGAACAAAAAATAACCAGAATTGCCCGAATACCAAACTGTATGGAAGTCTGACAGTCAAGGAATTAAAGAAGAAATATTCATTCAGACTGGTAGAAGGGGTGGAGATGGGCAGCTGGGGTGGAGAGGACTCATGACAAGGCAGCAGCTGGTGGACTGGGTGGTCCCACATTTGCATGGATAAACCAGGAGGAACAATTGGGGAGCAAGACAGACCACACAGTTATAGCATGGGGAAATAAAGCCTCCAAACCTGTGGCTCTAGAAACCTATGAGGGTTGCAGCAACAGGAGAAACTTCCAGCTTCACAGGAGAGTCTGTTGGAGAGCCCCATGGAGTCCTAGAAAGTACACAAACCCACCCGGGAATCAACACCAGAAGGGCCCAATTTGCTTGTGGATAGTTGAAGTGACTGAAAGCCGGTGGAGAGCAGAGCAAGCTGCATTGGTCCCTCTCAGACCCCTCTCACACACACAGCCAAACAATGCAGCTATGTGGGTTGCCGCACCCTGGAAAATACCTAAGGTTCTGCCCCTTACAACATAACAGGTGCACAGAGAAAAAATTATAGCCCAAATGAAAAAACAGATCAAAGCTCCAAAAATAGAGCTAAGCAATGAAGAGATAGCCAACTTATCAGATGAAGAGTTCAAAATACTGGTAATTAGGATCTCACAGAAATGGTTGAGTACTGTCACAAAATAGAGGAAGAATTGAAGGCTATGCAAAGTGAAATAAAGCAAAATATAACAGGGAACTAACAGTGAAGGGAAGGAAACAAGGACTCAAATCAACAATTTGGACCAGAAGGAAGAAATAAACATTCAACCAGAACAGAATGAAGAAACAAGAATTCTAAAAAATGAGGAGAGGCTTAGGAACTTCCAGGACAACTTTAAATGTTCCAACAGCCAAATCATAGGAGTGCAATAAGCGGAAGAGGAAGAGCAAGAAATGGAAAACTTATTTGAAAAAATAATAACAGAGAATTTCCCCAATCTGGCAAAGGAAATAGACTTCCAGGAAGTCTAGGAAGCTCAGAGAGTTCCAAAGAAGTTGGACTCAAGGAAGCACACACGAAGACACATCATAATTACATTACTCAAAATTAAAGATAAGGAGAGAATCTTAACAGCAGCAAGAGAAAAGGAGACAGTTACCTACAAAGGAGTTCCCATAAGACTATCAGCTGATTTCTCAAAAGAAACCTTGCAGGCAAGAAGGGGCTGGAAAGAGGTATTCAAAGTCATGAAGGCAAGGACCTACATCTAAGATTACTCTATCCAGTAAAGCTATCATTGAGAATGGAAGGGCAGATAAAATGCCTCCCAGATAAGGTCAAGTTAAAGGAGTACATCATCACCAAGACCTTATTATGTGAAATGGTAAAGGGACTTATCTAAGAAAAAGAAGATAATAAAAAATACGAACAGTAAAATGACAACAAACTTACAACTATCAACAACTGAACTTAAGAAAAACAAAAACTAAAACAAACCAAGCAAACAACTAGAAAAGGAACAAAATCACAGAAATGGAGATTACATGAAGGTTTATCAGTGGGGGAGTGGGAGGGGGAATGGGGGAAAATGTAGAAAATGTACAGGGACTAAGAAGTATAAATTGTAAGTAGAAAATAGACGGGGTGGGGGGGGCGTTAAGAATAGTATAGGAAATGGAGAAGCCAAAGAACTTATGTGTACGATCCACGACAAGAACTAAGGGCAGGGGGAATGCGGGTGGGACAGGAGGTGCAGGGCAGAGGGGAATAAAGGGGAGAAAAAGTGGGGCAATAAAATATATTAAAAAAACACTCTGTGACAGAAGTAAAACATAATGTCAGTAAATATTTTACATTTTAAATTTTAAGATTCTATACAACACCCTTGTCTGAGTTCTGATACTTTAAAAAAAAAAGGCAGTGTATAATATGAGAATAGTCTAAGTTCTCCAAGTTAAAATAATGAAATGAGACCTTCAGTAACTATTTTCATCACAGAAAAAAAATTGTATTTGAAAAAGCTATGGTCTTTGATTTCATGATACTTGTTATAACAGGAAGTCTGCAAATTTCCGTAGGTTCACTCTGAGAAAGCCATCCTCCAGAAATAATAATTTTTTGTTGATGTATGGAAGCAACTAGCCACTTTTTCTTAACGCATAATTTAGAATAAAGGTTAAAGTGATCAAAATTTTGCCCACAGTATAAAATATTCTGTACAAGGAAAATATATTGTTTTATTGAATGGGCTTTTGTATATGGATAGAAAAATACACTGGTTTTAAGCTCTGAGTGGAATTTCAAGAATGTGAACAACCATTGATATTATCAGAAGAGAGAAATGTTACTTCAGGCAGCTTTTCGTTTGCAGCAGCTTCAGCCGTTTCCACAGAACACTGTGCTGTGTCCTGGCGTCTGGACAGCTTTGCAGGAGGAAGCCTGGCCCAAAGTGCAGGGAACTCTGTTTTACGTATTCATCAAAGAGGGGAGTGTTTTAAAATATGCCAACATTCAGCACTAGCGAGGGTGTCAACAGACACTTCCATGTTGTTGATTGGTGCAAAATAAATAATACCTTGGGTTAGTCCGGGTTCTCTATAGAAATAGAACTAATAGAATATGCATATTTAGTATTGTATGAGCCAATTCTTTAAAAACCTATTATTTATAAATCTCTTTCTCTCTCGGTAGTTACAGATATACATGCAATTACGCAGGCTGAGAAGCCCCATTGTCTGCCATCTATCTATAAACTGGAGACTCCAGTGGTGTCGTTCAGACTGAGCCCAAAAGCCTGAGAACCCCAGATACCAATCACCTAGCCCCCCGCCAGTGCACAGCCCAGCGCAGGGGCACCACGCACGCTCTCCGTAGGACTTGGAGAATGGGCCCGGCTGCGCAGGGTGCACGGTGGGGAGTCAAGGTCTCCTCCGCACACACCGGATGTTTTCATACCCGAATGCCCTGAACCCACAAAATACACTGCAGACCCAGTGCCTGGCAAACACTAGGCATCGTGCGCACACTAAATGTTCTGCAAACACCAGGCACTGCGAACCACCCAAGTTCCTCTGGCTGATGAGAGTGTGCAGAGGAAATACTGGAACGTCGGAGCTGCCTAAAAGCTCCCAGAACTAAGAATTAACACACAGCTGACCTGCCCTAGAAATTTCTCAGTTCTAATTCCTGTGCTATGACAAAAACCTTGAGATTCCTTAATTCTAGTCACTCTGTGTGATTTGGGAAAATTGAGGGAGCAATACATGCTGAGCGCACACTAAGGCAGGGAACACAAGATGAACTTGACATACTGTGAGCATCAGAAAACTGCAGAGTCAGGGTGAGTTGGTCTCAATTCAGAGGGATAAAAAAGAACTTAAGATTTGTTTTTATTCTACCATATTTTCTTTAACACGTTAAACTCTCAAATAAATTTGCACTTGTGTGAGCTCCTTCCCCAAGGCCGGTTGCTGCTCCCCGTGTTCCATCTGTCCCGGTGACTGGGCCCTGGTGCTGGCACCGCAGAGTGGGAACAGAGGTGGGGTGGGGGTGGGGGAGCATTTGGGGGAGGAAGTTCAGCAGGAACAGGTCTGGCCAGGCATTTTTTCTTGCTGATCTTTCCAGTTGGTCTTTGCAGCAGTTTGGTTCATGGAGCTGTGTGATGTTTTTGTGCTGCTGGAAAGCTTGTTTTTGTGAGTTACAAAAACCACATGGCCCAGGCAGCCTTGGGAAGTTCGGTGAGAGGAAGTGGGTTATGAGATGCTTTGTCAGATATTACTCCAACACAAGGAGATCTTTGTTATTGGGATTTGAAATTATATTTCTTTCCTTCAAACAGGCAAAAATATTGTAGTAGCTTTCATAGAACCTATCACTGATTAAAGAGGCCTATTTTTCCATGTTGGTCTGAATTAACTTGGAATCATGAAAAATCTTAGTCCATATATACAATGATACCATTATTGACTTTTTGAATTTGCAAATACAAAATTATTTTTACAAATGTGAAGGTAATTAGTGATAATACCATGAACATCCACATGCTGTAGGAAAAATCAGATGTAGTAACTCTCTTCTTTGCTGAAGCATGTCACTGCCTGCACTGGTGGCCTGGTGTCTGGGGACTGGGGTATATAGTCCCATGTGGACGTGTCTCTCATCCGCTGGGAAACCAAAGGGGAGGCTCCCAGCACACTTGATCTTTTCTTGTCTTTTTTCTTCTAAGAGCCTCATACAGTTAAGAAATTTGAATGCACGTTGAATCATTCATTTATAATTGCTTATTGACTTTATGATTTCATCCATAAAATATTTTACAGTAACAAAAATTGTATTAAGAGTAACATATCTCACACACATACGTATGTTTTCTTTTGATTATAAACGTAAATGATAAAGTTCTTCAAAATGCTAATGAATTTATTAATTTATGTTTATATTCATTTACTAAAAGCTTATAAAATAAAATCAACACCCATTTTAAAATCTAGGAGAACTTTACCTAGAAATCTAGTAACTCTAATTGGGATTTTTAGTTTGTTTTCTTTTTCTCCCAACTACTTTCTACTGGAGTTTACTTTCTATTGGATGTAGTTGACATAATTAATCAATCGATTTCCTTGTGGTAGAAGTGCACAATTGTTTTATTTTTCACATAGTTTTCTTATTTATTCTAGCTTCTGTCTTACCTAAGACAGAAATGCTGGCTCAGGTAAACTGAGGAATACAGACAAGATGGAACATGAGCTCAGTTCCTTTATCGTCTCAATTAACACTCAAGAATGTTATTTTAAAAGAAAAATCACACAGGTTTTGTACCATGATTGTTAAATGCACATTCTAGCTGTGTTCTGAGGAGACCACAGTTATGCCCTCCCAGGGCCCTTGTTGATATCAAAGATTGTGAAGTTCTGGTAGAAGGTCCCACATCAGAACACTTCATTGTGAGCCTTCTTTCTTTATTCTCAGTACGTTAGTAGCTGTTTTTAAAAAAACTCACTCACTTAAATCCTCAGTTTTTCCCAATATTATGATCAGGTCCACTCAACTAACAATGCTAGGAACCTTGGGGAGCTGTCAATGGCAAGGAAGTCAATTGAAGTTTACATTGTAAAGAATGTGAATTTTTATATTGTTGTAAGTAATCATGAATAAGTATTAAATAAAACTATTGTAAAGAATTATTATTAATGATTAAATGATTCAAATAGTTGATAGTTATTATAAATATAAAGCATGCTAAAAATTACTCTACATGAAAGGAGGAAGAATCCTGAATATGTATGCTGGATAAATAGAATTACATCTCAATGTAAGGTAAGTCAAAGTCTCCTTCAAAAGTCACACATATTAAAGAATAGAAGTAAATGCTGGGCCAGATACATCAAGGGCATTCCAAACACTGAAACAGCATTGTTGTTATTGGTATTTCAAAAACTATCTCCTTTATTGAAGTTTCACACAAACGGCAGAAGGGTTGTTCAAAGACTATGACCAAAGATATCGACATGGAACATAGAATAAATATGAATCTTCGTCATCCAGGAGAAATGACCACAGAGACCCTTAAAGGTTAAAAAGAAAGACCTTAAAACCAATACATGCTGGCAAAGGGATTCCTTATAAGCATCCCTTTTGATAAGATGCACTATTAAGTGTGTCAAATAATGCCCCTGAGAATAAACTTAAACCCAAATGTAAGTGGTAATTGAAGTTTAAATAGATTTATGATATAAATAATAATGACAATATTTACAAAGTACCTCATTCTTGTTTAACACATTAGGGTTTTTTAAATGTTTTTAAAAATGTTCTTTCATATGATCCTAACTTTCCACAAGGATATTGAGGCCCCAAGAAATCTCGTCACTCATCTGAAACGTCACCCAGCAAGGTTGCCTTCCCGGTCTCATGCCAAGGGCTCTTCTGCCCGGTGCGCTACGGCTGATTCAGAAAAAACAGGGGCAGGCATGAGACGTGAGTGGGTCAGAGCACATATTGCATCAAAATAGGTCTGTGAAAAAGCCCAAAGAAGTACATTTTTATTTATTTTAGCCTTAACTTTTTTTCCCCTGAAAAGTGCCAGGTGAATTTGCTGCAGCCAGAAACACTGTACATCAACCAGTTAAAATTTCAAAAGCATTGCAAGTAGGAAAAAAACTTGTTAAAGTTAATAAGAGGCTCTCTCTCTGTTTCTATCATCATCATCACATCATCATCATCATCATCATCATCACCACCATCATTATCATAAGCTGCAAAAAATCTCACTTTGCTCTTTTTGGAAATACGTATTCTCCAATTATTCTCCAAAATCATGGATTTTTCTTTAAATACATGAAAAAAATAAAAGAGCAAAGCTATTTTTTTGAACTGAAGATACTTTAAATATTGTGAAGTTTTATGTCAAGCTTTTATGTTGAGTTTGGAACTCAACTTCTGGCATTGATAGTATTTCAGTAGTTATGACTAAGTAAAGGCTCAGGGAGAAATATGTTTCATCATTTAAATATTTTTCAAGGTTATTTTAGACGATTAAAAAAAGCTTTTGCTAAAAACATTTTTCCTTATGCACTATCTAATTGGAAATGCATTGAATGTTTGCTGAATTGTGGTAAAACTGTCCAAGCTGTCACACGGCATCTAGAGGAGGCCATTCATCAGGGCCCACACAGGCCTCTGACCACATCACAGGAGAAAGGAGGAAGCCATGGGAAGGAAGGTGGGGAGGGACAGGTGCGTTTCAGACTCATATTAAAATACCTTCAAGAGCTGATGGACATTTTGTAAGATGTTGTATAATCAATTGTAATTGATTATTTCAATTGTATAAGGCAGTAACTTGACGTTATGTTTGTAGATCTTAAACATACTCCAGTATTACACAACTAATAAAAAATGGAGAGGAGAAAGATGGCGGCGAGATAGGTGGGAGCGGAGTCCACATCCCCTGCCCACTGGTGAAACCCCTAGCGGATCTTCTGAGGAACAGAGAGAACAGCCAACAGTATTCCAGAATATATGAAAACTGGAGACCAAAATTATAGGGGACATTGAATGATAGGACCGTAAGGAGAGTGCTTTCAGACAATAAGGTCCCCAGGACTGGTGTGGGGACCAGGGCGGGGACCAGGGCAGGCGGCAGCCCCAGGCTGGATGCCCGCCAGGTCTGCTGCAAGATTCTTGGGAGAGAGCTAGGCTGGATTGTGTGAGAGGCCAGGTTCTTGTTTGGACCAATGGGCTTAAATAGGAAGAATTTTTCAAAAAGAAAAATAGAAAAAAAGAGGCACTCTACGGCTGTTTGGGGAATTCTCCACAGCAACCATCCGCCTCCTACGCCCCTGCCTGCTGCAGTCCCGGGGTCTGTATGCACCTGGTGATTGGCGGCCCAGGGTGGCCTGCCCATGCACACTCCAGAAGAACCAGGAATAGTGAGCAAGCAGTGGCCCCGGCCCCCCAGAGGCTCACCCCTGCCCAATCCAGGAGAATCAGGGACTGTGCGCACCTGGTGATCCTTGGCCTGGGGGCGGCCCACCCACACTCACTCCAGAAGCACAGGGGGGTGGTGCACACAGGTCCTTAGAGCTCATGTCCAGGTGCGGGGGAAGAAGCACCTCCCACCCAGCCCCTGCACCCGGAGCCCTGCAGGGCCGACTGGCTTGGTAGGAGATAGGCAGAAGTGCCCCACAGAGGGGAGCTGCAGTCCACAGAAAGACTTGACTCAATGGGGAGCTAAACTACCTGGAAGGGGAGCTGAGAGTCCCTAACATTTAGGTCAGCAAAGAGCAAGAAGGTGGTGTGTGAGTTGCCCCTAATTGGTGCACCTCAAGGACAGCACAACTGTTGCATTAAAGGCCTAAGCTGGGCACAGAAGGGCACCTAGGAACTGTGCTGGAGGATGGACAACAGCGAAGAGTACATCTCAGGAAGGGAGAAAAGCGAAACCAATACATTCCCAGCCTGACCGAACAACAGGCCTGACTAGTTTAAAGCCAACAGAAGGTTGTGGTTTTTTTTTTTTTTTTTTTTTTAATTCCTTCTCTGCCCGCCTGGTGTAGCTCAGTGGATTGAGTGCGGGCTGGGAGCCAGAGGGTCCCGGTTCGATTCCCAGTCGGGGCACATGCCTGGGTTGCGGGCCAGGTCCCCAATGATGGCCGTGTGAGAGGCAACCATACATTGCTCTTTCTCCCTCCCTTCTCCTCTCTCTGAAAATAAATAAAATAAAATCTTTAAAAAAAAATTCCTTCTTCTTTTCTGTCCATCTTTGTTTTTTTATTCCTTCTTCTTTCCTTTCCTTTATTATTCCTTGTTCCTTCCCTCTTTTTTTTTATTTTTCTTTTAAATTTAAATTTTTTTCTCTTAATTCCTTCTTCCTTTCTTTCCTTCTTTCTTTTGTATTCCTCCTTCCTTCTTTTCTTCCTTTCCTTTTTTTTATTCTTTCTCCCTTTCTTCTCTTTTTTTTCTCTTCTTTTCCTACACGTGAGACATTAAAACCTGGAACTGTGAAAAGACCAGAGTTAGACCCAAACAGGGATCACCGCAAAAAACAGAGTCAGTGAGACAAATTTCATTTTGCTACTCCAGAGAACTTGCAAGGTGGGAGCGGTGAACACCAGTGCCCCTGCTGGAAGAAGAAATCCACCAACAGAGGAACCATCAACAGAAAATAACAGAAGAAGGTGAAGGAGGTAGTGGAACCCACACTAACCTCAATCCAGGACTGACCTGGAAATACAACTAATTGGTGGAGAAATTACCCACAACAAACAACTGAACAAGAGTGAGAGACAAGCCTCAAAACCTTGTTCACACAGGAGAATCAGTTTCAACACAACCTGTCCACACCTGCACAAAAGAATACAAGGTAGGGTGGACAGAATGGCCCTCAGTTAATCAGCTGGAGGAAAGGACCCACCAAAGAAAACCATGACAACAATCAAAACCCAAAGACATACAGAGAGCCAACATAAACGACAGTCCAAG
Source organism: Micronycteris hirsuta (assembly GCA_004026765.1). Classification (NCBI taxonomy): domain Eukaryota; kingdom Metazoa; phylum Chordata; class Mammalia; order Chiroptera; family Phyllostomidae; genus Micronycteris; species Micronycteris hirsuta. Next base: position 1,942 of record PVJI01003900.1, on the reverse strand, counting down.
ACCAGCAAGCTCAGGAGATTAAGGAGACTGCACCACTGAATCTCACAGGTATTCTACCATAGACGTACATACCATAAACCCAGGGAATCAGAACAGATCAATCTAAGAAACAGAGGCTAACAAGAAGAGTCTCACAAACAACGGGAAGACAAAGAAACAATCCCCAAATGAAAGGAAAGGAGGAAGCACCAGAAAGAATGATAAATGAAACAGAGGTAAGCCAACTATCAGATGAGTTCAAAGCATTGGTTATTAGGAAGCTCAATGAGCTCACAGAGAATTACCAGCAGCTATAGGGAAACTACAATGAACTCACTGCAAGCTATATCAACATGAAAAAGAAATAGAAACTATCAACAAGGGCCAAGAGGAAATGAAGAATACAATTTCTGAACTGAAGAACACAGTAGAAGGAATCAAAAGCAGGCTTGATGAAGCAGAAGATCAGATCAGTGAGATGGAGGACAAGGTAGAAAAAAAACACCCAGAAAGAGCAAGGAGAGGAAAAGAGGCTCAGAAAGAATGAAAAAAAAATATCAAGGGAAATGCAGGACAACATGAAACATAATAATATCCATATAATAGGGATACCAGAATGAGTAGAAAAAGAAGAACAAGGAATAGAAAACCTGGTTGAAAAAAATAATGATGGAAAACTTCCCTAATCTGATGAGAGAAAAAGTCACACAAATCCAGGAAACACAGAGAGTCCCAATCAAGAGGAACCCAAAGAGGCCCACTTCAAGACACATCATAATTAAAATGGCAAAATTCCAAGACAAAGAGAGAATCTTAAAGGCAGTGAGACAGACACAGGAAGTAACATACAAGGGAGCCCCGATAAAGTTAGTAGCTGACTTCTCAACGGAAACACTCCAAGCCAGAAGAGAATGGCAAGAAATATTCCAAGTAATGAGAACCAGAGGCCTGCAACCAAGGCTACTGTACCCAGCAAGGCTCTCAATCAAGATAGATGGCCAAATAAGGAGCTTCCAAGACAAAAGAAGTCTAAAAGAATACACCTCCACCAAACCAGCTCTGCAAGAGATGCTAAAGGGACTGCTTTAAGGAAAGGAAGGGAAAGAGAGAGAGAGAGGAACACAAGTATAAAAAATAATGGCAATGAATAAGTACCTTTCAATAATAACCTTAAACATAAATAGATTAAATGCTCCAATCAAAAGACATAGAATAGCTGATTGGATAAGAAAGCATGACCCACCATATGCTGCCTACAAGAAACCCACTTCAGGACAAAAGACCTACACAGACTGAAAGTGAAGGGCTGGAAACAAATTTTCCAAACAAACAGACAGGGAAAAAAAGCTAGGGTAGCAATACTCATATCAGAGAAAACAGACTTCAAAAAAAGGGCCATAAAAAGAGACCCAGAAAGGCATTTCATAATACTCAAGGGAAGAATCCATCAAGAAGACATAAACATTGTAAATATATATGCACCCAACATAGGAGCACCCAAATACATAAAGAAAATCTTGGAGGACTTCAAGAAACATATTGACAGCAACACAATTATAGTAGGGGATTTTAACACCCCACTGTCAAAAATGGACAGATCTTCCAAACAAAATATCAACAAAGATACTGTGGCATTGAACAATGCCCTAGATGAAGTGGACTTAACTGATATATTTAGAGCCTTTCACCCCAAAGAAGGTAAATACACGTTCTTTTCAAATGCACATGGAACATTTTCAAAGATAGATCATATGATAAGACATAAAACAAGCCTCAACAAATTCAAGAAAATTGAAATCAAGTATTTTCTGTGACCAAAAGGGACTGAAATTAGAAACCAACCCAAAGGAAAAAAACCCTAAAACACTCAAAATCATGGAAATTAAATGGCACGCTATTAAACAACAAATGGGTCAAGAATGAGATTAGGGAAAAAATCAAAAAGTTTCTGGAAACAAATGAA
>PVJI01003899.1:0-116758 GCA_004026765.1 Micronycteris hirsuta | reverse complement strand
AAGACAATGTGTGAAATTTTCCTTTTTTTTAAACTTCTACACTTAATTATTTTATGCACTAATTAAGTTAATACCAATTCTGATAGGGCTTTAAATTTTTTTGCACCTTCTGTGTATTTTGTAATGATTTTTTCATACATAGAAATTAATTGAACAATATAAGAAATATAATTATCACTAACTGTGCTATATTTTTAAACCTCTTGTCTGGCTTGTTAGTTACCATGTCAATCAAACAATAAAAATGATGAACTAAAGTATCTTTGCCTAGACTCATGGTCATGGACCACAGCGTGGTGAATGCTGGGGGGAGGGGGATATAAGGGGACTAAATGGTAATGGAAAAGAGTACAATAAAGATAAAAACTAAAATAAAATACCTTTGCCTAAGAATTGCCAAAATCAGAGAATATTATTCTCTGATTACATAAAGGCAAAAATTAACAGTAATGCAATAATAATTGGACTTGAATACTTCACTTAACTCAATGGATAGACCATCCAGACAGAAAATTAACAAGGCAATAATGACATTAAATGTCACATTAAGTCATTTTGCCTTAATAGACATTTACAGAGCATTTCATCCGAAAACTGCAGATTACATATTTTTTTTCACATGCGTGGGGAAACTTTTCACAATAGAAAAGGCAAAGTAGACCACAAAACAAGCCTCAGTGCATTCAGGAAAATTGGAGTTACATCAAACATATTATTCTTTGACCACAATGGCATGAAACTACAAATAACTATAGGAAGGAAATGGAAAAAATACAAATATGTGGAGACTGGACAGCATTCTTCTAAACAATCAATGGATCAAAGTGGATATCAAACAGGAAACTAAAACCGACCTTGAGATAAATGAAAATGAAAACACAATTCTACAAAATTTATGCCATTCAGCAATATTTACAAGAGGAAAGTTTGTAGCTATAAAAGACTACTTCAAGACGCAGGAAAAATCCCAAATAAACAATCTAAATTCATACCTAAAGGAATGAGAAAAAGAAGTATAAATAAAGTTGTAAGTAAGTAGAAGGAAGGAAATAAACAGTAGAAATAAGAAAAATAGTAGAAAAACAGTAGAAAAGATCGATGGAAATAAAAGCTGTTTGTTTCTTTGAAAGGATAAATAAAATTGACAGGCTTGTAACAAGACTCATCAAGAAATGATTTCACTTATGCGTAGAGTATGATGAACAAAAATAAACAAAATAGAAACGGGCATTGGGAGGCTGGGTGATATAGGTGAGGGGATTACGATTGTTTCTGGGCCCTGAGAGACAACAGTGTGGTGACGACCAGCGGGAAAGGAAGTTGGGGGAGACAGAAGGGGTGATGGGGCATAAATAGCGACAGAAGACTAGACTCTGGGTGGTGAACACAATGGAACACACAGATGATGTGTTACACAACTGTACCCCTGATACCTATAACATTTTATTAACCAATATAACCCCCATAAATTTAATAAAGAAGAAATAGAACACAAATAAAATCAGAAATGAAAACGAGAGGTTACAACCGACACCACAGAAATACAAAGGATCATTAAAGAATATTATGAAAAATTGTATGCCAACACATTGGACAACCTAGAAAAAAATGGATAAATTTCTAGAAATATACAACCTTCCAAGACTAAACCAAAAGGAAGAAGGAGTCTGAACAGACGAATTACTAACAATTAAATTGAAACAGTAATTATTTAATCTTTATGCAAATGGAATCATGCAGTTTGTATTACTTTGTGTTTGATTTCTTTAACTCAGCATTATGTCTGTGACTTGTGTAGGGTGTCACAGTTGTTTCTGGGCCCTGAGAGACTAAATGTCTGACCATGGGACATCAAGTACTTATGTGACCTTAGCTTTCTGTTCTGAACTATCCACCAAGGCCTGAGGTTGGGCGTGGGCACCAGTACACACCTTCAAGAGAAGGTACTACAGCCGCCCCAGGCGTCAGTGAAAGCAAATACGCCGTGTGGGCCTCAAGATCCAGCAGTTCCAGCAGAGGTCCAGGAGACTGGACATCCAAGATGTGGACTCTAACCTCTGGTACGCTGCGATCAGAGAACCCAGCATTTTGTACAATAGCATGTCGGAGTCTGCAGATGACTAGTCTCCATTTGGAATAGCTGCCGTACCTTCTCTTGAAGGTGTGCACTGATTCACTCGCCCAGCTTCAGTGCCTTGGTGGATTAGGTAACACGCATTCAACCTGGCAGCCCAATGGGTTACTAAGTGTTACCACGTGAGTCAGGGAAACACATTAACAAGAGTATATGTTGCCTCCAAAATTTGAAAGTCTCACCCAGCAATATGCCACTGACATAGTGGACATAAAAGATAAAGCAATGTGCCTTTCACTTCAGAATGTTGTCTCTTTGGTATTTCCAAGCCTACAGAGGACAGAGTCCACAGAACTTTCCAGAGACCACGAAGCTGCCCTCATTGACCCTATTTCTCACTGCGTGACCAAGGGCTTGTTGTCTGGGTCCTGTCGTGAGATGGGTCAGAAACAGGTGTGACAATATAACTTTCTGTATTTACCATCTTCATTCATCAACTTTGGTTTAGCTTTTAATTATATTTTCACAATTTGAGTCTTAGACTTCTGTGTAATTTCTAAACCTGCCAGAACTCAGATTTATAAATGTGCTGGGAATCCTGATATTAATCCTGCATATTGCCTTTGGGTCTAAGAAAAAATCCTACTTGTATAAAAACATGATCTTTTGTCTATTTTAAAATGTTTACTACCAAGGACCAAACCCCCACTATGTTGTTATTAAGTGCTTTTTATGTGTCTGGTTTGTGTCTGAACTAGTAATCTCTGATATCAGAACAAAGGATAGAAATGCACTAGAAGTTAAAATGGTAAGTTAAAAATTCACTGCCTGAAGAATAAATGAAATTTCGTCTTTGCCGTTTGCAGCTATGTCTGTCAACCTGCACTGATTGCCTGTAACAGAAGCCAAAGGTGAAAGTTCTATCGCTCAGTGTTTGTTGAATAAAAGGATCCCATAGACAGTTCCTGGTTCACCAAAAGGGAAGAGGTTTGTCATATGTTTTCTTTTGTCTCTTCTGAGTTGGAGACACTAAAATTGGAGCTTCAGGATGCCAGAATTGCACATGGGAAAAAGTCCCTTTAGCTAAATATTCATCATCTTCATAGTTTCTCTAGGTAGCAACAAACTTGAAGATGTTTACAAATATTGTGAGTTGTTTTTACGGCATGTGTCTGGATAGCTAATTGAATATTTCACTTTTTTATGGACATTGAGGGCATAGTTGTAAACATATTTTTCTCTGAAGACCACATTTAATAATGAACTTTAACAATGATTGGAAGATTATAAACCAGAAGTAAATAAATTCTGGTGTTTCGTTTTTCTGTTGGGATATGTGAGATCTTAAGTTAATCCTTATGAAGTTATGGGAAAAACCTATAGCACTTTCTTTGGTAACTACAGCTAATGTACTGCAGTTGCCTATGGCCATTATTAGCTAAGGCTTCCTATTGGATTAAGCATCATTCACTGTCCTCCAACTACTCTGGTTTTGTATGGAGACACTTCCTGTGCTAAGGGTCAGAGCGACCTAACCCAGTGAGAAATCATTACTTGGGCTGAAGTATTTCTCAGAGGCTGAGTCTAGATCATAGGTTACCTACTGTTAGTGTAGATCCCACTCACTACTATCGTTCTTATTTGAAAGGGTTGATATTCCAACCGGGCCAGAAAATTCTGGAAAAGTGGCCTGGTGAGTGAGTTTCACTTTGTTCACAAAGGGTGTTAAAATATCATCAGCCTCAGGCAAACTGGGTAATAACTAGAGCAACAGAATCAGCACTTAAGAAAATAAGCAAGGTTGTTATTAAAGGTAAGTCCAACTTTGCTGAATTTACCTCCTGAATCAGGTGGACCCTGTTAAATCTTACTTGACAAAACATGGAACTTTTTTCTTTATTTCTTTGATACAACATTAGAAAAATCTAGCTTAGCAAACTTTTTACTGCCAAGAGCATTCCATTTTATCTATATTTAATAAAAATGATTTATTTTTTTGTATTGTTAATGTTAGTTCCTAATGGACAAATGACCACATACAACTCTAGTTTGACAATTTTATGAACCTTACTAGTTGATGGACCAGCAATTTTACAGCTGTCTAGTAACAGGTTATTAAATCAAACTGATCAAAGACAACTAGTAGCTGTAACAGCAGGAATAAAAACCGGAATAGTGACAACAGTGTTAGCTAACACTTACTGAGCACACACTCTATGCCTGCCTTTGTTCTAACCCTTCGGCAGTATTGACTCATAAATCCACAGCAAATCTCTGAATGGCTAGCTTTAGTGTCCTCTTTGTGAAGACGAGCAAGGAGTGGCAAAGATGCCCTTAATTCACAGCTAGGAAGTGGACATAATCATCCCCTGTGTTGGAGAGCCCCAGGCAATTCCTTATAATTTTTGAGAGGTAACAAAACTTTTGACCAAGATTCATGAATTCCTGAACCCGTTCCTCTCTCATTTTCACTTTATCTGGCTCTTCTGCCTCTTTTAAAATACACCTTTCCCCAAATATTTCCCACTGAACTCACCCATGTTCGATGGACATCAAGCCTTTTTCTCAACATGTTGTGGTTGCTGCATTGTATTATTTGTTAATTATGCATGAACCTGTTTGCCTCCCGGTTACATTAGCATATAAACTCTCAGAGGAGAGGCCTTTTATGCTGTTGTTGAGAACTGGTTTTACCTTGCTGTATGCCCAGAGGCACCCAGCAAAGTCCCATCACAAACGGGACAATGATTTATCTCTGTGTCCATGTCATGGGCTTGCAAGTCCATTGTGTGGAGTGTGGTATGGATTAAGCAGAGTCTCTGTATGAGAATTTTTTAATTAGTGTGGTATAGTCAGGCATACACGACTTGAGTGTACTACCACAGTTTGGTATAACAATATGCTGTGTATAGTCCAGTGGGATGAAAGGTGCTCTGGCCTTAACACGGGGAGTCCGGACTCCGGTGTTTTCTACTGTGTCATTATGGGGTGATGACGATGACGCTGATGATAAATAATAGTAACAAATTTAACCCTCTTTGCTTCAAAATCTCATTTCCAATGACCTGGACAGGTTTTATCCAATAAGCTGCCAGCAGATTTTCCAGCTCTAACATCCTATTCCTTGTATGAACAGAAGCTTCTAATATACGCTCCACCTACTGCAGCTGCCGCGTGAGGGTATGTAATACGTGCTTTAATGCAACAGAGAGGGGGAGATGATACTCATTCCTGATCTGGAACATCAGCCACCTACAAATATTAGTAAAACTGTGATGCATAATAATCTCTCAGGTTTTTTTTTTTTGTTCCCAGATGATAAGAAAATACTCCTTTTAGAAATATTATCTTTATTCCTTTTAAAAGTCACACTCTTGTTTATTTTTGACAGAGTTTAATTTTATATATTTAACACCATAACTTCCTATTCAATTAATCTCTCTGGCCAATCACGTGTTCAGATGACCAAGAGGCTCACAGCTCTGCTCGCTGGCATCCACCTTCAAGTGACATAAGTGGCGGTGTCCCTTCCAACTTCACTGGGGTCTGTGTGAGCCCAGGAGTCCTCAAACACTCAGGACGCCCACACCCAGAGTCATCCCAAATGCAGCTGATGTTGGCGTAGCAGCTCTTACCCTCATTGGGGTGTGCTCTATATGGGGGTGCGTTTGTTCTATTCTTTCCCAGGAAATGTCGTCAATCATTTAATTCACACGCATTCATTTTAAGCCTTTGCTGTATTATCTGTTACAATTATAAGTCACTGTGAGGCAAGTCATCAGAAGGAGAATATTTTGTAGTCTCTGTTTTCAAGGAACTGGTATTCTAGTTGGGGACTGGATTGTTCACATAAATAGAGAACATGTGTGAAATTAAAAGGAATAAGTGTAAAGTACAAACTCAAGATTGGGGAGGGCAGGAGAGCATGTGTTGGCCTGTGAGGTTTAATCCACTAATTAGGCTCAGATGGGAGCCTAGGTTATGTATTTAAAGCTTCAAGGTCCTACTTTAACGATGATCCCTTACTTTTCTTACATTGTCCCAGCTTCTGGACAATGTTTGTGGCACTTTCTGTCTCTTGGTTCTGACCTCTGGTATGTATGACCTGGATATAGAAACCTGGCTCTGTTCGACAGACTTTCTCCTCTAGCTTTGGGGACTAGACTAACTCTCTTTGGTTCCTGACCTTATTTGTTGGCTGAATTAACTTCACCTCAGTACTACTGTATCTCGACATCTTCAGGGCCAACTTAGAAACTTGACCTTGACTATAAATTGCTTATTCTGCTTGGTAGTTGGATTGGGTTCCCCTGACTCTGAAATTCCTACCCTCTGTTATTTAATCTTACTGTAGATGTCCAGAAGAAAGAATCTGAGCCTTCCTATTTGTTTATGGATAAAAATTATGAGCTGTTTATACTGCTGCTGGGGCAATGTGAAAGAATGAATGAGCACCATAGAGGGGAGTTAGAAAACCATTATTGTTGTTTGAAGAGATAAAGTAATTAATAGCAATCATAGAATTGAAAGACATCTTAGATAACATCTGATCTGGTAGTTCTTAACCCTTGCTGCATATTAGGATCACCTTGGGATTGTTTAGGGAGTGTCAATGGCTGAGCCCCAGCCCAGACCAATTAACTCAGAATCTCTGGGGGTGGGGTCTGTGCATCAATTTTTTTTAATATTACTTTATTGTTGTTCAATTACAGTTGTCTGCATCCTCTCCCCTCCCCTCCCACCACCTCCTCCAAACCCACCTCCCTCCCATGTCTCCATCTTCCCCCTTGGTTCTGTCCATGTGTCCTCCATAGTGGTTCCTGTAAACCCTTCTCCCCATAGTCCCCTCCCCCCTCTCCTCTGGCTATTGTTAGATTCTTCTTAATTTCAATGTCTCTGGTTATGTTTTTCTTGCTTTTTTTCTTTTGTTGATTATATTCCAGTTAAAGATGGGATCATATGGTATTTGTTCCTCACCGCCTGGCTTATTTCACTTAGCATAATGCTCTCCAGTTCCATCCATGCTGTTGCGAAGGGTATAAGCTCCTTCTTTCTTTCTGCTGCGTAGAACTCCATTGTGTAAATGTACTGTAGTTTTTATCCACTCATTTACTGAGGGGCACTTAGGTTGCTTCCAGCACTTGGCTATTGTAAATTGTGCTGCTATGAAATTGGGGTGCATAGGTTCTTTTGAACTAGTGTTTCAGGATTCTTAGTAAAACTTTAAAATGAAAGCTTCTGAACAAATTTTAAATTATTTAAAGTCTCTTAAAGTTGGACCTAAATACTCATTGTTAAATTTCACTAGTTGTGTTATTTTAATGATATGTAATGACATTTTAGTAAATACATTAATTTACATTTCTAATAATGCACATTGACCTTCACTTCCCTCCTTGATGTCTTGGTTAAGGATATTTTATGGGATATTTTTTGAGATATTTAAAATATCTCTGATTATACCATTAAATTTCTGATTTAGAGTTACTATTTTCCAATTCTTTTATAGATTTGCTAATCATCAGAATGATAAATGATCTGAAGTTTACCCATACTTATAAACACATGTACAACTTATTTTATAAAGAATGATAAGATTTCCTCAGCCTGTAACAAAGTTGGCCCTTGAAAAATATGCATTAAATAAATGAATAAATGGTAGCTGACTCATATTATGTAACCTCCATGAGAATAGACCCTCTGTATCACCTATTATTATAACCACCTGGCATATAGTAGACCCCAATAAATATTTCAAATTTCAAATATTTGTGTTTGAGAGATAATTTTTAAGACATGATGCTGTAAGAACATTTAGCTCTTATGTGTCAGTATTAATAAAACACCTTAGCCAATTTTTGTTTAAATTGAATTATGTTAATTCTTTTAATTAAAATTTTTTTATAATAATATTTTTAATTTTATTTTAAGATTTTATTTATTTATTTTTAGAGAGAGGGGAAGGAGAAAGAGAGGGAGAGAAGCAGCAATGTGTGGTTGCCTCTCACATGGCCCTCACTGGGGACCTGGCCTGCAACCCAGGCATGTGCCCTGACTGGGAATCGAACCAGGACCGCTTGGTTCCCAGCCTGCGCTCAATCCACTGAGCTACACCAGCCAGGCTAATTCTTTTAATTTTTATAAGACTTATTTCCCACCTTTTAGTAATGTACTTGATTATTTTCTGAATGCTCACAGTTTCCATAAATGTGAGGTTCCTAAGCTCTCACAGTAACGAGTGGCTTCAGGTCATTTTTGACTGCTGGATCCGGAGGTTTAGTGGTGTCAGGGGGTGGAAACATGAATTCCTTTCCTAGGAGGCAGATCTAGTTCCTGGACTCATCACACTTCTGGAATGTTCTCTCATTCTTTACCTATACCTGCTGAAACTTTATACACCTTACTTGCTTTCTATATTTCCCATTTCTTTGTCACTTTTTTTCAGATCTCAGCATATGCTACTTTGAAACTTTATAGTATATTTTGTCTTCCTAACAATATTACCAGAAATGGAAAACCTTCGTTGTGGGAGCATTACAGATAATATCTAATTTGATTGCAGCTAGCTTCCAGGAAGCTCTTCTAAAGACAACTGCATTAGGACAGATAGAGCATTGCTTCCCAGGTGAATGGAACACAGGTATCTAATATTAAAAAACTGTGGCCATACACTCACTACTTGACTTTGTTTCGAGACCACACCTGGTAGACTCTGATCTTTTAGCTCCAGTTTTCCTGGCTGCTGCTCTAAGTCTTTCACTTTAGCTGCCTTGGCATGGTTTTCTGTTTTTCTCATCTGAGTTTATATTTCTGGCAACTGTCTTTGATATTCTTGAAGTATCCTTTTTTTTGTTTGTTTTCCCTTCAGATTTGCAATGACTTCTACCCCTTAATCTTGGCCTACACAGTCGAAGTCCTTTCTATGTGCTAATCTAAGATGACTTCTCAGCCGTTTGATCGAGAAGGGGCAGAATGGCCCATCAGAACTTGACAATCTAAGGTTCTGTTTTGATTAGCACTTTTGTTCCCTCTGCAGGGTAAAAGGTGGGGTGACTTTTCAGCTAAAGACATAATAATACTGTTTATTTAGGATTGTTGTTGCTTGAGTCAGAGCAACTTCATCTACGGCAGGACAAAAGATTGAGCAACAGCTGCTATGAATTTCTTTCTCAAAGCTGATATTGAAAGCTTCCTTTCAGTAAATTGATGTTGCGAATAATTTCAAGTAAAGACACAAACAGTCACTTCCTGGGTCATTGTCAAGGTTGGCTGACATGCAGGTGTTTTGAAACAGCTTGGTGAAGACAAGAGATTATTTTCAACAACTATTAGGACTGTTTTGGGGTATATTTTCATCAAGTCAACATTGTGTTGCGATTAAGTCATTTTAAGAAGACCAAGAAAGGCCCTTGTAACTCTGATTTTCCTTTTGAGGAAACTCGATTTTTGAATAATTCACCTGTTTCTGCAATAAATAGCAGTATCGGGCCTGACTCTGAGCTTCTGAGCCCTGAAGCTCTCTGCCTTTTGGAGAGCTGTTCTCCCATCGCTGTGATTCCTTGGAATCTGAGGGACAACCCATAATCTTCAGAGTAGGCTGAGGTACACTCTTTTCCCTGAAGAGAAACTAATTATAAAAGCTTAAAGATAATTATGCTATCAGAAAATCACTGAGCTCTCTTCAATTACATGTATGAATGACATTAGCAAAAAAAAAGATGAAGAAACAGAATAACAACTCAGTAAAAAACAATCTTCAACATAAATAATTTAAAATAAAATAACAAATATCTTTGTTTTCCTTAGTTGCACTGGGAATAAAGTCCATTCAATGGTGGTGAGTATGAAGTGAAATAAGCAATCTTGTATTTGGTTGATGGCCTTTTTATTGAATTATGGGATGTTTTTATTGTATGTTTGAGGGAATGTATTGAGGAAAGAAACTTGGCAACCTGTATTGATAGCTTGAAAATATACCCTTGGTCAGAGTAAGTCCGATTATTGGAATATATGCTAAGGTAATACCTGAAATATGGTACGAATAAGATTTTTATAGTTTCAAAAATGCAAAATATTGAAAAAATTGTCTGAAAAGCAGAAGAGCTTTGTGACAAAATGTAATATTGTCATGATACTTTCAAACATCCTGAAAAAAGGTTGTAAAAAAGCAGATTATAAAATAAACAGTGCAATGTCAAGGTTAAAAGAAAGACATACACTAAAAAATGACTCAAATAGTGAGGTTCTAGGCAACTTTTTTGGCAGATTATAGCTTATGTATTTTCTATTTCTATAGCTAAATCTTCTTCTATTGTATTTTTAGCATTCAGGGTAAAAATGGCGTTAAAGGAAATCAGGTGGTCTTTCAGCAAACACAGAGCGCCTATCTAGCACACTTTTTTTTTTCTTTTGAAAACAGTTTCATGCATTCTGTAAAGTGACACCAGCTGGAGCCCTGTGGGCGGAGGCCGGTGCCTGGGGTGCAGCAACGAGGAGAAACAGTGTGAGGGAAGGGGCTTGGGCTGCTCCGGTTGTCCCTCGGGGAAGAGAATCTGGGGCGGAGCCGGTGGCCGGCGGCAGCGCTCACAGAGCTAACGACATCCCTGCTTCGTTGAGAAGCTCTTCCGTGGTGCTTCCTCTTCTTTCTCTGAGGTAGAGGAGAACCTACCTTATTATTTCATTCTCATGTCAGCATGCATTTTCTTACTTGCCTGACACTAGAGTCTGTTTCTGTATGTTATTCCAGCCTCAGTGAACCCGTCCTACTTTGTCATCCCTCCTCTGAGCTCCATGGTACCACGAAGGCCAGGCTGGATAATATCTGGCAAACACGCAGTAAGAGCCTGATAAGCCAATGTTGAGTAAGTGACTCAATTAAATGAATAAAAGGAAGAGGAAACCCCATGGACTTCCTTATAACTTTAGACCTGTTTTGATCAGTTTCATTGGATAGTTTTGTCATCCTGTTACCTTCATCAACTATTTTAATCTTGGAAAGAATGGAAATTTGTGTTGACCAAGCCAAGGGGTGATAGGATTAAGGGTGGGAGGTGGGGATGGGTAGGGCGGGGTGGGGGGGAAGTATGGTGGGGGGAAATTGGAGACAACTGTACTTGAACAACAATAAAAAATATAGTTCTTTTTTTCTAAAAAAGAAAACAAGAAAATTTGTGTTGAAACCGGCTGTATAAAAGGGGTACCAAAATTGCCACCCAGTCATTAAAGTGTGTAAAAGTGACATAATTTATGCAACAGAATTTTAATGAGTTCCTAATAAACACTAGGGGGCAAGTTGAGGATAGGAGGACATTTAATAAGCACCTGTTGTGGACGAGGTGCTTAATATTTCAGAAAATTTTCATGACAAGCCCATGAGGTAACCGTGAATGTCCTTACTTTACAGAGGAGAATACGGCAATTCGGCGCATTTTGTTGCCTAAAATGCCGGTGTGCTAAGATGTAGGAAGCTGAGAGCAGCATCGCTTTCACCCTAACAAGAAAAAGAGGGATAATCCACAAAGTCATGATGCTTTGAACCCACCAGAGAACTGACATCACAGGGCACCCTTCCAGCCTGAAATTCGAGGGAAGACAGCTGTCTGCAAGGGAAGCTGGGGCCCGAGGATGGGCCCCCTTGTGGCAGGCCCTACAGGAAGAGGAGGGTCTCACCACGACAGCAGTTAGGAGTTCAAGTTGCTAAAGGCCGAGTGTGAGCTGGTGTGAGAGCCCAGAAACACGGGGAGCCACAGACAGAAGGGGACTTGGTACCTGCTAACAGGATCTTCTCGATGGATTGACACTGGATGCCCATGAGAAAGAGGACGGTTCAGGGCATTGGAGCAACGGTCTTGGGGAGGCAGGCGGGGAGGAAGGAGAGAACGCCACCTCTGGAAAGGCATCATGGAGCAGTCTGCTCTGCATTGGCAAAGAGGGTTCAACATAGTATAGTTGAAAACAGCATTAGTAAAATATATACTTATTTTATATTTATACAAGCTCAGAATTCCCAATAAGCTGGTTAAATATACCAGTAGATATTTTCAGCTATGAATATAACCTAGGTCAATCACAAAAGCTATGTATATTACAATTCCTATCAGCTGTAATTTTAATTTTCGATGTTGGTTTGACCCATAATTAAATTTATAAAGTACGCTGATTCTCCACCTTTACTCGTTCTCAAAATTGGCCCCTTATCTCACTCAACTTCCAGCCTGGACTCCCTCTCTGTCCTCTGGCCTTTTCAATTCGTTCTTCCTGCCTCACCTAGAGGAAGCTTTCAAAAAATATGAATTCTATTTTTGAGCATATTTTTATTGTTTACACTATTACAGTTGTCCCCATCTTCCCCTTTTGCCCACCTTAACCAGTTCTAGCTTCCTCTGCTACCTTCCCTCAAGCCATCACCAAACTGTGGTCTGAGTCTGTGGGCTACGCATGTATGTTCCTTGGCTGACTTTGTTGTTCTCCTATTAAGTGAATCTTGTAATTTCAAACAGCCCTCAGAATGGCATGCAGTTTCCTACATCAGCTCTGCTTCCTCCCCTTTCTGGCCTGTGGCTAATGCGTTTGCCACAATTCCACCAGTGTCCTCATAGGCGGCTGGCTCTTGCTGGAACTCTCACTCTTCTTTCTCCACCTGGCTCACTTCTTACCCATTCTGTAAAACTTGAGCAGGTGTAAAATTCAAAGAATAACTTAGATTTCCCAGACAGTCAAAGAGATAACACTGATGCACTTGCCTGTCAGAATGTATTTACACAGTATACAGGATCCGACTCTCCAAGCCAGCCCACTTCTATTTAAGAAGAGGATCTTCCTGCTCCATCTCCCTCCTCATTTTAGCTAAGCTGGCTTCTCAGTTCACTCTGATCATTTCTTTTTTTTCCAGGTTGGCTACTTACCTGTGACACCTCAAAGAAATGACAATTTCTGCCTTAGTGAAAGTTTCAAACTAAACTAAAAGGACAGAAATCATGGAGGATGAATGTGGTTGTCAGGGAACCTCAATTCTCCACAACTCTGTGAATCTGTTAAATGCGGAAATGGGACTAGATAATGTTTCAGTTAAGAAAACAGGTGAGTAATTCCCTAAGTCAAGAGAATAGGCTGGAGGCATGGTTTTTAAGTAGGAGATGACAGGTTGAAAGCTCGGTGTTTGCTTTCTTTCTTTTTTCTGTAGGAGATAATCAATACCCTCATCCAAGCCGTGTTTTGAAGTTAAGCAAGTCTAGAATTTAAAGTGGTTTGGGCAGTTACCAGTAGAGTTTTCTAATAATGAACACAAAGGGGTTGGGAGTTTTGCTAAAACAAATGGCCTGTGTCTTTTTGGATATTTTAATATGTTGATATGAATAGACTAGTATGTTGATGGAAGAAATTTTACACTGGATGTCAGTCATTGTCTTGCTAAGAAGGCACATAAAAAGTAGTTATATGTATTTTCAAATGCTGATGTGGTTAAATTATTGTTTTACAGAATGTATATGGTCTAAACATCTTATCCTAACAGGTATAGGCTATACTATAAAATCATAATTATTGAGCTGAATCTTCCCTGGGGTAGTTGTATCATAGTTAACTTAGCATTAATTAAGTCTGGTATTTCCTGAAATCTGTAACTACAAAAGGCATCAAACAAAGTGCACAATATTTTTAGAGCTGGGATTGTGAAATTAGTTGCCATGGAACAGAAGAAAAATACAAGACAAGCCTACAGATGTTGAGCAACTTGGAATCCAGTGAGTAGCAGAAATATTTTTAACTCTTCCATTGAACTAATGTTTTGAGCTCTCCATCTGTGCTGAAATATCTTTTGGTAAATCAATATGTTTTGCAACAGTGTTTATTTCACCTATATTAAGACTAAATAGGCACAATTTCATAAAGGCATTTCTAATATACATACCTCTCGCCCTGGCTGGTGTAGCTCAGTGGATTGAGCGCGGGCTGGGAACCAAGCAGTCCCGGTTCGATTCCCAGTCAGGGCATATGCCTGGGTTGCAGGCCAGGTCCCCGTGAGGGCCATGTGAGAGGCAACCATACATTGCTGTTTCTCTCCCTGTCTTTCTCTCTCCCTTCCCCTCTCTCTAAAAATAAATAAAAAAAAAAATAAAAAAATCTTAAAAAAAAAAAATATATATATATACATACCTCTCATTGTGTGACCAAACAGTAATCATTTCAATACAGAATTCAACTGCTTTTCAATTCCAGCCATTTGAGAAACCAGTTTCTGCAGATCCAGATTCAATGTCACTTTTCCACAATATTAAATACGCAAACCTAGCCAGGTAGAAGATAGAATACATGATTTCAGAGAACAATTTCTGGATGATTCCTCAGGACTTAGCTAAGTTCTTAGACCAGAGTCTAAAATTAAACATAGTCTTTGCGGCCTACAGAGAAAACTTAGTAAGAAACAATGGGTCTATTACCAGTTTATTACAAACAGTGCCACATGAAGTATATACTCTAAAGACCACTGCTTTCTCTGGAAGATTTTCTTCTGCGGAAGTAGCAGAGTGGATTTGTACTTGCCGTTCCCACGTAAATGACTCAGGAAAGGTCAGGAGTGGAGGTGGAAGTAGTCTCATTCTCTAAAAGTTGAAATAAGATGATGTGAAAAATTACATCAGACTGTGAGACGACAGTTTACTCGAGGTCTTAGCAATGGATGCTCCGTATCTTTCTTTCTCTGGGCCTTTTTCTATAGCTTGTTCTTGAGAAATAGACTTCCAACAGGGCAGGAAGATTCTGCAAAACAGGCGGGCTCAGAGATTCTGAGGGTTTTTTTTTTTTTTAAACGATATACTTTAAGTTTGTTTTTCAGAGATTCCACCCCTGGGAAAATTGAGTAACCTCTAAAGATTGGGAATAAAACCAAATTTATGAATTAGCGATTGTGTTTACCGAACATGTTGGGACTCTGTATAAGCTAATTCTGCCTTCAGTTCTACAGTCAAGCTGTACAAATGTTTGATCCCCAGGCTTTAGTCTTGTGCCAAGCTCATAGTACAAGGTTCCAAAACGTTTGCTGAAAGTGTTGGATCAGACCTTGGCTCGTTCTATCAATGTCTCACAATTTGGAACCCAGAGACATCAGGCCTTGGCTTGTGTTGCACCGAAACCGCTCTACCCAAAATGCCCCTTGGAACAGTGCGATCAGCCAATTCCACCTGGCCTGTGACTCACGTGGAGATAACCCCTCCTCATCATGAACCCTGGACTTGGCTTTCATCCATGTGTTGCCTTCTACTTCCTCTCTTCTAGTTCACCTTTCAATTCTTTCCCTTCTTCCTAAACTCTCTTCCCCACGCCCTGTGAAATACCTGTTACAAAGTAAACAACTTACCTTTTCAGTCTCTTCCAACACTTATTCCACCATCTTTTTGCCTTAATGCTGTTTTCCTCCATCCCCCCGCCCCCCATAGGGTAACCTGTCCCTTTGTCTTCTTCAGTGACTATTACTTGTCCTCTTTAGTGACTCATTCCTGGTTATTATTTGTAGCATGTTTTGGCACAATTGGTCGTGGCAATGAGGGGTGACAGGAAGGCAAATATTCTCGTTGCTGATCATCGCTGGCAAATCTTTCCTCACGAAAACACACATTATTTGAGGCTCTTGCCATTTGGCTATCCTATCTTCCACACTCCCCATGACCGTCATTATTCAGCTCCTGACCATTTTTATTTGACGTCTGTTCAGTCCTTTTCTCTGCTCAGTCTCTGTCTCCTCATAATTCTTTGTTTTAATGCCAGTGACCATCACGTTATGTAGTCAGTGGTCACTCAGCCCCCAATAACCCATGGGCCCTGCCCTTTGCGAGAACCACTGCCCCACTAAATGTTTAGCCATCAATTTTATACTCCGACCACAAACAAGTCCTTTTCTGGATATCTCATTTTCTGATTTTCATTATACCTGTTCTTAGAACTTGGAACCACTAACAGCCCTGTTTTCCCCAATAACTCAGCATCCGTCAGGCATCATTACTTCCCTGCCTTTCTATTCTAGCGCCCTTGCTTTAAGCATAACTGGATCCCTCCTTTTCTTCCATTGTTCTTCTAGAATACCACAGCTTAGGTCATGCAATCTGTCTTCTGTACTCCTCCCCTGCAATGAGTGTTCTTGGGGAAAAGCACATGACCATGCATATCGAGATTGCCAAATTACGAGTCTTAGTCCCATCCAGATCCACCCAGTGCACATTGAGGTGTCCTTGGGACCTACAAGAGAAGCGTCGAGTAGAGGCCAGGTGTACAGAGTCCAGAGAAAGGTCTGGGTGGGGGGTGATGACTTTAAAATGACATTCTCCACTAGATTTTTCTCCCCCATGAACGGTCCCCCCCACTTTCTTCTCCTGAACGAACAGTGCCACCTCTCCAAGGTCTCTTGGCCATTATGCATCCCCCGCCTCCTGTTGTAAGGGATTATAAATGGCCAATAAACATCTCATCCTAATACATCGAGCCTCATTAATTAACAGGGAAATCCAGATTGAAGCTACACTGGGGTAGTTTATATTCACTAGATTGGAAAACATTTATTATTTATTTATTTATTCTTGTATAGATTTTATTTATTTATTTTTAGAGAGGAAGAGGGAGAGAAACATCAATGTGCAAGAGATACATTGATCAGTTTCCTCTTACACACCTCCAACCGGGGACCTGGCCCACAACCCAGGTGTGTGCCCTGACTGGGAATCGAACCAGGGACCTTTGAGTTCACAGGTTGGCTTTCAATCCACTGAGCCACACCAGCCAGGATGGAAACATTTTTTAAAAGTCTGAAAATTTCAAGCATTGACAGTGATGGAGAAAAGTGGTCACTCTCATACACTGCTTGTAGGGATGCAGACTAGTACAAGCACTTAGGAAAGTATTTTAGCATTTTCCAACAAATCTGAAATATGCATGCCCTGTAACATGGCAACTTCTCTCTCTCTTTTAATAGATACAGATATATATGCCTATATCTCTCTATCTCTACTGCTACCTCTGTCTCTGTCTTTATCCACATTCAGTCAACCCTTGAACAACACAGGTTTGAATGACATGAGTAATTTACATGTGGATTTTTAAAAATAAATACCACAAATGTATTTTCTCCCCCTTATGATTTTCTTAATACCATTTTCTTTTCTCAAGCTTAGTTTAATGTAAAAGTCAATATATGATACATATAACATACAAAATATGTATGAATTGACTATTTATGTTATCAGTAAGGCTTCCAGTCAACTGTAGGCTATTTTTGGTTAAGTTTTGGGGGGAGTAAAAAGTTATACCTGGATTTTCGAGTGCACAGTAGTTTGATGCCCCTAAAGCTCCCCATTGTTCGAGGGCCAACTTTGTATCTCGTAGAGAAGTGCCAGGAAACATGGATGAGATGCTTGTAGTAGCAGAGTTTGAAGTAGAAATTTCAAAATAAAAATAAACAAATAAATGAGAGCCCAGAAGCCTACAGTTTAATACCTGTACAACTTATGTTTCTAAAGCTACAAGGATGTGGAGTCTAGCTCTGAAGAAAAACAAGGGAGGGATAACCACATAATTAAAGTTCTGGATATTTCTGGGGATAGCGGGCATTACAGGGAAGCGTAAAATGGGCCTCAATTGTATTACTGACTTCTATATGTTCTCATGGCTGTAGATACATAGGTAGGCATCTGTATCACCACCCTTTATGTTTTTTTATTGTTAAATATATTTTTTGATGAATGTCTGGAAGTATTTTACAATGTTAATGAATGTAGTCATTCTTCTACTTCCCCCAACTCATGCCACTATGTCAAAATGGGCTGCCTGAATCACTGTGGAGAGGGTGGTTTTAGGAGGCAGCTGTAACAAAGCCCAAGGCTCTAGGCTTCATTTCAATGCAGATTTCGTCTCCATTTTCTGCTGATCAGGACAAAGCAACAGATGTACTGAAGGATAGCCTTCTAAAAGGACACACGATTGAAAGTTTCTATTAAGTTGGCTGAAATGAGAACTTGGAAACCCTCATTGTAATGAAAGATTTTTGTAGAGTAAGTAGATAGAATTCTCAGACTGGAAAAGTGACGCCCCATACTTGGGTGTGCTAATTAACTCACATTCTCCAAGTCTGTTGGGCGTCAAGTATTCACAAACAAGAGATTCTTTAGTAATTATTATAAACTAGTTCTTTACAGACGTTTGTAACCCCAACCAGTAATTTGCCCATTAGTCACCCAGTATTGATTAAGTTCTTGGAAACTGTGCTGTTGAATACTAACCACTCAGGAAATACACTTCAAAAACTGGCCTGGTCCCTGCCCTCTGAGGAACTGCCATTATGTATATTTAAGTACAATAGGTTGTGCTCAGTGCCCCAGTAGAGCTCACTTGGGATGATAATATATGCAGAGAGACAGTTATAGTTGCAGGATTAAAAGAAAGAAATGCATAAGGTAATTAAAGGGGGGACCTGTTTTCAGAAAAAGTCATTGTCAGAAGCAAGGACATGTGTCACATGCCAATTGTCCATATTAATTGACAAGAATTAGAAAAATGTCTGTGATGATAGACAGTGGGGTATCACTGGATATCAACTAGATTTACAACCAAATATAGTAACCAAATATTGTAACATATAACATATGTAGACCAATTCCCTAAAGCGCCAATAAAGCATAAAAGTTTGGGTGTTCATGTCGTATTTGTCAAAAAATGTCAAAAGTTGACATTTCTGGGACTTAAAACTGGCGCTGTGACTGTGACATATGGACCAACTTTTCATTTCAGAGACGTTGACAACAGAACACAGAACCATAATCTCTTCAGTTCTGCTGAGGGTTCTGAACAGTCGCCTCTTCTCGTGCACGCGAGCATCTGCGTGTTTTTCTCGGGAACTTACCAGGAGTGGGACTGATAGGTCATAGTAAAGGAACGTCTTCAAATTTTCTAGATAATGTTGAGTGTTTTCTAAATGGTCTTACTAATTTGCACTGCTGCCAGCAGTATATTTATTTGGGACTTCATGAACGATTTATTTAACGAAGTTTCACAATTTTTCCAATAAAAGTATTGTATGTCTCTTGGTAGGTTTATTGCTAGATACTTGAAAATTTCCAGGAATATCTTTTTAAGTTTTAGTTCTCTGAATATTTGTTGTTGGTATATAAATATTGTTAATTGTATATCTACTGATCTGGCTAAACTGTGACTCATTCCAAGAGTTGGCTTGTGGGTTCTTTCGATTTCTGTTTCTACTCATATGCAAATAGGAACAGTTTAGCATCTTCATATCATTAACTTCTTATTTTATTGCCCTGGACAGGAAGTTCAGTACAACACTGAGGAGCAGGCATCATAGCAGACTTTCTTGTCCTGCCATCTTTCCTTTTTACATCTCAACCCTTTCAACTGAGACTTCTTTCCTTTTGCTCTTTTGCATTTCTTTTTGTAAGTGTCTGTTCATGATGACTTCAGATAATCTCATTTAAACTTTTTGTTGATATACACTTTTTGCTGAGCATAGAATTCTAGCTTGCCAGTAATTGCTTTTTCAGTACATTGAAGACCATTTCCACTGTCGACGGACTTTTTCACTTTTACTTTAGAGAGTTCATGTCTTTCTAATAAAATGTAGTAGGCTATATTGAAAACAAGGTAGGGACCCAAGTTCTTAATACTCACTTTTTAAGGTACTTTCCCTCATTATTTGCTACTCAGACATTTATACCACCACTGAGAAATTTAGAATTATAATTTGAAGATCTCAAGTTATCTCACCATTACAAAAGAATGGGCTCAGATACCATCAGAACGACACTGGGTTAATGAGATAGGATTTGTTTTGGCCACAAGGGAAAAAAGAAAAAGAAAGGAAGGAAAGAAGGAAGGAAGGAAGGAAGGAAGGAAGGAAGGAATTAGCAATTAACAGTGACTTAAAGCATATTTATTATTTGCTTAATTAGTACAGAATTCAGTTACATAACATTTCACGAACACACCTATTACACAAAAGAAGACATGTCTTCTCTTAGATTAGAATATGTGTAAGTTTATTGATATTTTGGAAGTTCTTGTCACTAAGCACCCCCAGCCAAAGTTGTTGGCCTATGGGAAATGTGTGACTAAGAAGACAAAGTCATCTTTCCCCCTCTATGCTACATACATTCCACTTTGCCAAAGGGTCGGATAGCATCAGCTCTCAGACTGATTGGAAACCCAACCTCAATTTTGCATGCTGTATCATGCACAGCTCCCTTTGCAAGAAGAGGGAAGGACCCAGAGACATTCTTTCTTTTCAGTCCCTGATCATTTAAAAGATTAGGAGTCTTCAGAAACAGTGAGAATTATTACATGACCTAAATCAAGATATTACATGCTAAAAAGCAGACAAGGTTTACTATGGATAATCCTTGATTTATATAATGAAGGGCTACTGAAGCATACTTACATCTTATTTTTATTTTTGCTCTGGCTAAAACCATTGTAATGTTTTCCTCCTTGTTCAGTTCAATGTAGCTACCGACTTAAATAGTGCAGTGGATTTTAATCACCATTGAACTGAATTTATCACGATCCGGTAAGCTCAATATTGTCTTATTTTTGGACAGTTTTGAACTTAGTCATCACTGTAATCTCCCTGCTTAGTCACAGGACTCTGCAATATTTATAATTAAGGAGTGGTTTTGTGGGCTGTTTTCAGAAGCAAAAACTAAATTCCTAACCAGTTAGAAATCAAGTTTCTGGGATTTTAAGTAAGTTTTGTGAAATAAAGAGGGCAAGCGTTCGCATCTGCTCAGAAATCCTAGAGTCATTCTTACAGTTCAGATACTTTTCGACGTGACATTTTTTGAAAGGAACAAATTTTTTCTGTTTATTTCTCCTCAACTAGCATACATTTGTACTTTGGGGTTGAATATGGAGATTTTTCTCAGTGAATAGGAGCCAATTAGTTTACATAATCCGGACTGAATAAATACACAGTTATCTAACATAAATTCAGTATTTCCTAACTTCTAATCCACAGAGTGCAGACACCTTTAGGGTTGCGTTTGGGATACCAGCACCCTCAGGATGGATGGGAAGCAACTGCAGTACACTATGGACAGCGAAGAAAACGCAGCTGAGCTGGTGAGTTCTGTAAATACTCTTTAGTCCTTTCACGTTGAGTATTCTTGCCTTTGGCTTTTTAAAAATTTATTTCATTGTTGTTCAATTATAGTTGTCTGCGTTTACTCCCCACCATTCCCCTCCCCACCCCAGCCTTGCTTTTGATTTTTAACATGTAACCCTTCAACAAAATTAATTGCATTTTTTGATGTTTGCTCTTACAGGATGAGTAGAATCTGAGATTTTATTATCAGTAATCATAAGTTTTGAAGAAGTTATTTAGTTTGCCAAATAGTGCTTTCATGTCATTGGGGAATTTTGCATTAGATGTTTTGCCTATATTTTGATATTTATATCAGAAACCTATAATAAGGTACTGGTAGACAAAATTTGAGTAGATGATTTGAAATGTATGTTTATAGCAAATATTAACAATATTATTTATATCTGTGCATATTTTGATTCAATGAAAATATTTATTTTCTTTGGTCTACTTATATCTAAACTGGTAATTTGTGAAAAATGTCTTACGGCAGAGGAAATTATGCTTAAAATGTGTTATTCTAGTAATGTAAAAATTCTATTTCTTAGAACATATAAAGGGTCTCATTCACCATTCAAACAAATCCCTTTATTTTACAAATGAGGATATGAAAACATTAGAAGTCCAACTAGCAGCAGAACCAGCAATTGAACTCAAGTTTCTCACATAACAATCATTTCACTATAAAGAAACTACTTTTCAAAATCCCTGACAGCTATGTTCCTAACAAAGAAAAATAACTTTTATAATTAACCTGAGGTTGTAGAGCCAAGTGACAAGTCAAACAAAATAAATACAAAGATAGGATTTGACATTGGAGTTGCATTACAACCAGAGGGTTGTATTTTTGGTCAGTTTGGGGATTCATTAACTATACGGCCATAACATTAATTTATGGGATGCCTCATTGTCAGAGAAGCTGGAAAATGTCATCGCTTTAATGTTGTACGTACATCATTTTGTCTCCATTTCATAATACAGTAAATATGAATTGTGGTATGTTCCCATGTACAGAAAACATTTATGCAATTTATTCCAGTAAGTCAAATAATTAGTTAATTGTGCTAAAAAACCAGACAGTAAAATCAACTTCTGAGACTAGAAGGAATAGTTCGAATTTTCCATTTTTGGTAATCTGATGACAGTCTCTTAGATCCCTCAAAACAAGGGACAGAAGATTTTTTTTACAATTATTCTATGGCTTTATTTTAGAACATTTAGAAAACATAGAAAATTATAAAGAAAAATAGTCACCCATGATTCATCCCAAAGAAAATTACTGCTAATATTTTGCTTCTTTTATCCTCCCACCCCAATCTAATATAATTTTATTGTTTTAGTTGATTTATTTTACCATATGAAATTTTTGTCAATTTACTTATTTCTTTCTCTCTAAAATTTTCCATAAAGCTCTCAATTAAAATTCAGGGAATCGAGAGCTTATGCTACTGAAAACTTTTATAAGAGGACATTTATTTAAGTTGTGTTTTTGTTCTTCAGTAAAGTTTCATGGTTTTCTTTATATTCGTCCTATGGCATTTTATATGCTGAACCATTTCGTATGCTTTGTTACTACTACAAACGGCAGTTGCTAATACACACACATACACACAAAACAAGTTCTGTTACATATAACTCATATTTTTACAACCAGCTAACTTGGTGAGTTATTATTTTTGATAGATTACATGGGATTTTGTTTGTACACAATCATATCATGTGCCAACAATGTTAGTTTTACCTTCACCTTTCCATTATTGATACATATCGATGAGAACGTCTGAGAAATTACCTGATATCGGTGGTTGGAGACGTTTGTCATCTCTGGCTGTAAAGAAAGGCATCTGACCTTTCACTGTCACCATGATTCTGGTCACTGGTTTGAAGTCAGTATTCCTTGTCGTAACTGGAAATTATTCTTTTATTTTTATTTCTTCAAGATTTGTATTATTTTTCTGCTTGTGTCAGAGTTGAGTACCGATCTTTGTTAAATGATCCTTGGGCATCTACTGAAATAATCATTTATTTTTCTTCTCTGATCATTTGATGGGAAAAATGCATTTTAAAATTTAGTTCATGAGCCCATTTTTAGAGTTTCAGATTCTCCTAGAATGGGATAATTCTTTATTTAACATATGGTAGAGTCACATAATTTTTCCTATATTTTATATGTTTATGTTTCTGGATGACCTAAACTTTCTTTAGCCTTAAAAACCAGGGTTGTTTGCTTTACATTCTTTCTCTGCAGTTACCCAGAAATCCCTACTGCTCCAATGAGGGAACACACTGTGGCTGCAGATTGCCTCACGTGACCTTCCAGCCGCAATGGGTAAGGTTGGAAAACTGAGGTGGGGTGGGGTGCAGTGCGGTGGGGGTGTGGGGAGTCTTCAGTAGTCCTTTGGCACAGTGAAAAAATGGCCCTGCCTCAGAGCCCCTCTTCAGGGCTTTGCCCTCCCTTAACCCTTCACTTGCCGCTCACCCATTGGCTAGTCTACACTTCTTCCCAGCTGCCACTCCATGATCTCTGGGCAAAACCTAGAACCCACCACTCCCAACCGTTTATCACTGTTGTAGTCTGTTCCTTTAAGATCCCCTCCATACCAGAGATTTTCTATTTTGATGTCTTTCCAAGCTCAGTGAAAGTTCTTTTATTTATGTTTAACAGATAAAAATGTCTTTAATAAATAATGTTCTAATTATAAACTCTCAATACATAATGTTAAAACAGGAAATAATGATAAGCAAAAAAAAAAAGGCAATTTTTCATCGCCCAAAGATAACCAATCCAAATGTTTTGACATGTCTATTCATTATTTTTCTGCGCATGAGGACTAATTTATACTGCGATGTCAGTAGCCAGTAATAACCTAAAAACTATATCCCTGAAGCAATCTACTTGCCTCTGTGATGACACCTTATTGCTTTAATATGAAAGGGTAACTAGGAGCAGACATTATGTTCTCACAGAATGTGGGCAAGGGGTGTGTGTGCCTGTTTGAGAGAGAGAGAGACGGAGTGAGGGGGGTTGATAAATTGTACTTTAAATTACAGCATTTGAAGTAGTGGAAAAGGTTAGCTTTATTCTAGTTGCAGCCATTTCCCTAAGTTACCGCTACGTAATTTGCTGAAATATCCACTTATTTTAAGCCTTTGCAGGTTGCAGCAAAACCATGGTCGCTCTGGAAAACATTTCTGGTGTGTCTGCTGGCCTGTCTGATTGCCACGACCCTCGTTGTTCTGGTCATATACTTTTTTCACTTTGGCAAGCCCACCGTCATCATTCACACAGACGGGAAGGCCAGTCATGTGGCCTGCACCTCTGGCTCTAGCCCATCTCCTGCCTCATTTCCTACCCTATGTCCTACCCCATCTCCTGCCCCATGTCCTACCCCGTCTTCTGCCCCATGTCCTACCCCAACTCCTGCCCCATCTACCCTTCATGGATCTCAGAGTACCTTGTCTTCTACCCCCGTAACCAACCAAAGCTCTTCAACCACGGTGCCTCCATCTGCCATGGAGACCACACTGGAACACGAAGTCCTCATTGAAGAAGAAGAAGGAAGACATTTTTGAGCCCTCAGCCCTCCTTAAGCCAGATCAACACTCTTAGGCTGAAGGAGGCATGTCTAAGCTGTTCTGTCCTCCCTGGCAAGAGATTCCAAAGCATTTGACTTCATGAGATCTTGCCCCCTCTTGCTCAATCACTGACTGGATTCCCATATGGTGATGACTCAGGTCTTGGGACTGACAATTTTCAAATGATCAGGAAAGAAAAATTTCAGCCCCACCTGGTTAACTCATCTAGACAGGGTCCAGAGTCTTCTCTTCCTTCTTTCATACAACTGACGTCGTTTATTACCCATGAAGATTTTAGCTGCTGAAGAGGTTGCCACGTGGATCTTGCTGTACTTAAGCTAGTATTTGTCGTTTGTTATTATTTCCCAATCTATTTTCATCATTTGTATCCCGACTGAGATAGAAAGAAACGTTCAAGCAAAGTGATTATTGCTCACTGAGTATTAAATACCTATTGATCATTACATAAGTGTTCTTATTGGGGAATTGAGAAAAGAGGGAGAGATCAGTGAAGACAGGAATAATTAAGGGGGATTTTAGAGAAGAGCTGACAGTTGAAAAATGCTGAAAAATTTGGATTTAGGTAGAGATCATTAAAACAGAAAATGATAGGACTAAGGGGGTTTAATAGATTTAAAATAAAAAGTACATTTAGAAACACTTTAAATGTACAAGTGATGTATTTTCTATATCTGCACCTTTTTCACTGAAATTATCAATATTATTTTCCATGTTTGATATGCTATTTAATCTCTAAACCACTATAAGCTACACTTATAAAATTTGAACATTTAAATTGCGTCATACTTCGTACTGTAAATTTGAGAGCACATGCTTATAATTTGCTATGAAACACAGACTCTTGTCCACTATTATTTATATTCTAAATGTTTGGTACTTAGTAAAAGCATAAACATTTCAGTCTGGAAGAGACTTCAGAGTAAAGCAATCTGCCCATTCCACCCCCACCCCACAAACTCCGCAAGGGCAGGAAGTGTGAATGAACTTTTTTCCCAGTATAGTAGTAAATCAATTCATTTCTCTTATAATTTTGTTTTAATTGCTTGTGAGGAAGAAAGATTCAGTTCACTAGGTTAAAATGTGCTTCCTTCCTTAGATAATTTAAACTTGGTTTTGTGATTTAAAAGAAGAGCTTTAAGTAAAAGATTAATTTACTACTAAATTTTTTTTTTATGTTTTGTATTCTAGAAGCCATTCTAAGTACCTAGATGTTTAATAAGAGCTGCTATTTTCTTCCTTTACTCTTAGGTAATACAGAAGGTAGTGTGGTAATATAGGAAGGATAATGTCTTTGTGTTTAAGGAGAACCTTCTCTTAGCAATGAAATTCCTACATTGAGTATTTGGTTGGAGGACATTGTAATTGAGGTCATTAAGGCTCTGTGCTTTGTAAACTAGAGATGTGAATGCACTCACAGATTCTTTTTTTGCTTTAGACTTTTATGGTTTAATAAAATAGTAAAAATAGTAAACAGATTTGTGGAAAATATCTTCACAAGTTAAAGTATATAACAAAAATTTTACAAAGTACTATGAAAATATTAAGTGATGTGTGCCTGTTCAATGAATAAATACCTAGTTTAATGATTTATTTAACAAATATTGAAGCCATATATGTTCTAATATTATTGTTAAAAAATGTACTCACTGTACTTAAATGACAGTAATATATTTTACATCAGGAAGCTTCTCTATTTAAGATGTATTTTACAAGCTCTTGGTGAGTCCATCATTTTGCTCCTAAATTCTAAGTAATTCATGTGGGATTAAAATGTCAAGTTTTCAAATGCACTTCACCAAATAAGTATGTAATTCACTTCTTTGGATGCTTTATTAAAAAGGGAATCCAAAGAAGTGAATTTATCTATACAGATCCAAGTTCCATGTATCTATAACAGGTAGCCCTGCTCTATGGCGAGGTTCACAAACAATTTGGGGAACCTGTTCAGAAGGCATACTGCGTAAGCCACTCACTTTGATTTTGTGTAATTTCCAAAGCTTTTTGAACTTTAGCAGAATTTTTGTAGCAAATGATTTGTGAATTTTCACCCGCTTAGTCCTTAAGTTCTTCAGTAACTTTCTCAGCTTCTTATTAAGACGCCATTGGAATGACGGGCTTCGATGTCAGTGTCACGGTCAAGGCAAACTGTTTCTAGTTTGTCCCTTCTCTAGCTGACTGTTGCCGTGGCACCAGGAGAGCATTTTCGAAGTTTGGTAGAAGTCTCTCTTTGTCTTTCAAAATGGTCCCTGCCGTCAAACTCTTCCTTTCTAAACTCAAATGCAACATTCATCATTTTTTCCCACCGGGATTTTAATTTTCTTAAATGATTTTTTCTACTTACATTGACTTCATATGAGGCTTCCTCATATTTTTTTATGATATTTTAAAACTCAACTGGACAGGATGAGTTTTAAAATGTCCCAATGTACCTCAAGGCAAACACAAACAAAACAAACACGTGGTAGTAGATTAACAACAAAAAGGAGAAATGGACATAATTGTGCACAGGGGCAGGACGTCACCAAGGCGACAGCATATGAAACGGCAGCCTCCCTGCAGCCGATGCCCCCCGCCCCGCCCCCGCCCCGCCCCACCCCGCCCCAGCCTGGCCGCCTGGATCTACAATTAGAAAGCTGCTTATCAGTGATGCAGCTCTGGGAGAGCTTTGGAGTCTGCTTAAGACACTTCAACAACACAGCAGAACACACACACACACAAACCCAGAATAACTGCAAATAAAGAGAAGGAAGATCGCTTCATTTTGTCCGAATCATCCCATCCCCCACGCAGTCATTGTTCACCACCAAGAGGGATGTCCCATCTAGAAAGAATTCCGCTTTCCAGGGAAAGATGAGTGGGATGAGCAACCAGCCTGCCCAGCCCTTCTGCGCGTCACACAAAGATTCCTGCTTTGATTTTGCCCCCGCCTCCCCAGACTGGCAAAGCTGAGGCATGCAGAGATGGCTAAGGAGAGGGCAGAAAAACAGTGCTACCAGTGGCTGCCCTTCAGCTGGAGTTGTCTCTGTTCTACAGGTAAATCCAGCAGCTTTTGCCACTGAAGAAGGAACCAATGGCCAGCACAGCTGCAGAGGATCACCTATAGACGTCACCAGGTTTTGCTCCTCTGGAGTACTTGTGTTTGCTGGCACCAGCTGCCATAGTCCCTCTCCACTCCCTTCCGTTCCTGCCCCCACTGGACCCTGGTAACTGCGCGGGCAGCCAGCCGAAGCCACTGAGCTGCAGAGTGTGAGGTACCGGCACAGACCCTCACAGCGGATGCCCACCACTGTGTGCATGCATGGGAATAGCCGCCCCAGCTGCACCCTTGTGCCCTGCAGGCCTGACGTCTGCCACAGGCCTCCACTGTTGTGTTCGTATCTAGGGGAGATGGTATAGCCACGAGAGAGCAGGTGCAGCCAAGGGCCCACTGCTGCTTGTAGGCTCGGATGAGGACCTGTCTCTGTCACTGGCCTGCACTGCTGTGCTTACCCCTAGCTAGCTGCTCCAGCTGTGCACAGAAGCCCCCAGCCCACCCATCCGAAGTCTCCACTGCTGTGTACCTGTAGTGAAATGCAGTGGCCTGAGTAGTGCACACCGCCGGTCAGGACCCCCACAGCTGCCCTTGTGCCTGCAGTTAGCCCTGGCCCCCGCCACGGTGTGTGTGCTGGCAAAAGGCCCCTGCTGCCACACAGGCACCTGAAGCTGGCCCCACAGCCAAGAGTGGTACACCACTATCATTTACCAGGACCGCGACCTGCCAGGGTCCCTCGTCACTGGACCTGGAGGTGCTGCTGAAGACCCCAACAGTCCTTGGAGCCCCCACAGTCTCCTCACTGTGCTGGTCAAGGACCACATAGCTGTCAACGTTGGAGACTCCATATTTCCTCTTGGACCCATTGCCACACTCGGTGCCCTAGACCACTAGACTTGGTTCTCCGGGTGCTGCAATGTGTCTGCACCCACATGTAACAGTACTCCCGTGCCGAAGGCAGTTCATAAAGTCTGGAGAGATGACTCCGTCTTCAAATGTGCAGACATCTATGTAAGGCTACAAAGTCATGGAGAATCAGAGAAACGTTAACCCACCAAAGGAACGCAGTAAACTTCCAGCAGCTGGTGTGAAACGCATTTCCAGGAATTAACCAACAAAAAGATCCAGATAATTGTTATGAAGATTCTCAGAGAGCTATAAGTGAACACAGATAAACACTTAAAAAATATCAGGAAAAAATATATGAGAAGTTCAACAAAATGACAGAAAACATAAAATAAGAACCAAACAGAAATTTTGGAGCTGGAGAATTCAATAACTGAATTAAAGAATTCAGTAGAGAGCTTCAGTAATAGACTTGGCCAAGCAGAACAAAGAATTGGGAACTCTTTAGAGAGATTAATGATATTATCCAACAAGAAAAAAAATGAAAGAAGAAAGAGTGAAAAAAAAATCTATGTAATCTATGGGATACGTCAAAACAATCAGTTTAAAACTTACTACAGTTCCAGAAAGAGGAGAGAAGAAAAAGAGGATAGAAAATTTATTTAAAGAAAGAGTAGCTGAGAACTTTCCAAATCTGGAAGATATTGGGGCATCAAAGTTCATGAAACTCACATTTCACTAAAGAAACTCAAATAAAAAGGATCCTCTCCAAGACACCCTATGATAAAACTGTCAAAAAAAAGATAAAGAGCCTTAATCTTTTCATTTCAACTTAAAGACTCAGCATTGCTGGTAATGAAAGTCTAGTGGTGATGAATTCACTTGGCTTTTGATGTCTGGGAAAGTCTTTATCTCTCCTTTCACGAGGCCAGAATTATGCGAATACCAAAGCCAGATAAAGACACTATCAGGAAACACAACTATAGGCCAATATCCCTAATTAACAAATACGCAAAAATTCTCACCAAAATATTAGCAAACCAAATTCAACAGCACATTAAAAAAATCATATACCATGGTCAAACTAAAAAGTTTCTGGACAGCAAAGGAAACCATCAACAAAATGAAAAGGCAACCTGCAAAATGGGAGAAAATATTTGCAAATCAAATATCTGATAAGGGGTTAATATCCAAAATATATAAAGAACTCAAACAACAGGAAAAAGCAGTCTGATTAAAACAGAGACGGATGAACTGAATAAACATTTTTCTCAAAGAAGACATGCAAATGGTCAACAGGTCCACGAAAGGTACTGATCATCAGGGACGTGCAAACCAAAACCACAAGGAGATGTCACCTCACGCTTGTAAGAATGGCTGTGTTCAAAAAGACAAGAGGTAAGTGTTGGTGAGCATGTGAAGAAAAGGAAACTCTTGTGCGCTATTTGTGGAAACGTAAATTGGTGCAGCCATTATGGGAAACTGCATATAGCTGCTGTCCCCAATATTTTTGGCACTAGGGACCAGTTTTGTGGAAGACAGTTTTTCCATGGACGGGGGATGGCAGGAGGAAAGAGGAGGTGGAGCTCGGGCAGAAATGCATGTGAAGCTTCATTGGCTCTCCTGCCCGCCACTCACCTCCTGCTGTGCGGCCCAGTTCTTTTTTTTTTTTTTAACGTCTATTTTATTGATTATGCTATTACAGTTGTCCCATTTTTTTTCTCCCTTTTATTCCCCTCCACCCTGCACCTTGACCGGTACCAGTCTGCGACCTGGGGGTTGGGGACTCTGTATATAGGATCCTCAAGATATTAAAAATATGATGGAGCAATCACACTTCTGGGTCTCTATTGGAAAGACATGATAACAGAATCTGGAAGAAATATTTGCACTCCCATGTTCGTTGTAGTGCTATGCACAATGCCAAGATATGGAAACAGCCTAAGTGTCTGTCAAAGGTGAATGACTAAAGAAGACATTATATATATACACACACACACATACCTGCCCAGAAGGTATCCAAGCATGTAACAGGAAAAATAGAGACATTTATCGAGGAAGATACGATACAAGCAACATTGCACATAGGACAATGACGCCTCAGTCCCCTTCAAAGTAGGCACCTTGGGACCTCACACAGTTCTCCCAATCACCATCAGCTGCCCCATCGTACTTTCCTGAATCTCACTGATGGTCTGAAATCTCTTCCCTTTCAAAGGTGATTTCAGTTTTGGGAAAAGCCAGAAGTCGCAGAGTGCCAAACTGGGATTGAGTTAGGCAGGCTGGGTGATCTGATATTTTGCCAAAAACTCTGCATGAGATATGATGCACGAGTGGGCACATTGTCATGATGAAGCTGCCAGTCACCAGTTGCCCATAGCTGCAGCCTTCTGAATCATCCAGAAATTTCCACGGAGGAATTTTCAAACTTAATGCAAAAATTGATGCAGATTTGTTGTGTTCTACTGGCTCAGTCATTTTGAATGTGACAGCCACACAGTACACATGCTCACTCAACAGTATCTGCCGCCCCCACTGACTAGTACAGTGAAGTCATCATTGTTCACGCATGTACATTCCAGTCTACTCTCCTTGGCTGCCAGGTTATGCTGAAGTTGCATAAACCATTCTTGTAATATTAACAACGGCTGTCTATACTCTGGTTTCTCTTCAGATCGTATAAATCTTTCGCCTTTTTAACAATGGCTGGACTTTTTCCAGACAGATTTATATAATCTATACTATGTATACACTATGTATGTATATACATACACACATACATACATGGTAGGCCAGAAGTAGGTTTACAGTTGTTCCTGTGGAAAATAATACAATAATTAATAAGTAACAATACAAGGTTTAACTCTGTTTTGTGTACTCACAACTGTAAACCCACTTTTGTGACATTTGTGACATGAATGGAATGTAAAGGCATTGTGCTAGGTGCAATAAACCAGACAGACAGGCAGATACTCTATGATATCACTTATATGTACGATGCAAAAAAAGCCAAAATCTTAACAACAGAATTGAATGGTGGTTACCAGGGGCAGGGGGGTGGGGCAGGGAGAATGGAGAAATGTTTGTCCAAGAGCACAGGTTATAAGGTAAATAAGTTCTGGGGATATAATGTATGACATGGTGACTATAGTTAACAATGCAGTATTATATACTTGAAGTTGCTAAGAAGAGACTAAATCTTCGATGTTCTCACCCAAGAAGGAAATGGCAATTATGTGACCTGATACAGGTGTTAGCTAAGCTATGTTGGTAATCATTTTGCAACATATAAGTGTATCAGATCAACACATTGTACACTATAAACTTACATGATGTTATAGGTCAATTATATCTTAATAAAGCTGGAAAAAATAATGACATGAAATATTTGTGCAGAACAACTAATGTTATGTTTTCGAGCAGCAGTTTGGATGTGTTTGCTCCAAGTGTAGTTTGGTTTTTAAGTAATACTGTAAGCACCCATGCTTCTGTATCAGTTGTATTTGTTTGTACATTTGCAGTTGTCCTAAAAGGAAGACATGGGCGTATCTTACAAATAAAACCAGAAACCCCAAATCATTACTTACTATGTACTACACCAAGGATCACCGCGCTAGTTAAGATAGATTCAGCTATATGTGACAGATGTTCCTGAATTATACTGAAGTTGTAGAACTTATAGAAGTATAATATATAGAAGTTTCTTTCACACACAGGTAAGAAACTGAAGGTAGTTGGTCCGGAGATGGGAAAAGTAATTTCATGGCCAACAGAGACCTAGACCTCTTTATCTCATTGCTCCATGTAGCAAGCATTTGGCTTCTATTTCATGGTTCAAAATGGTTGCATAAGCACCAGTCACTTTGTCTGCATTCCAGCCAGCAGACAGGAAGAGAGATAGATCCTCTCCTCTAAGCATATTTCTCAGAAGTTGTACCCAACAATTTTATTATCCCATTACTGTACATATCCCATTACCATACATTAGTCATGCAGCCACGCCTAGCTGGAAGGAAGACTGAGGAACGGAAGGGTTACTCTGGATGTTTGTATGACCACTGAGAGTTCTATTTATAAGAAAAACATAGAGAATGGATATTCTGAAACAACCCAGAGTCTCTGTCACAACAATTAAATCCAATGTTTTTTAGAGGAAGAAGTAAGCATTTCACTTCAAATTCTTAATCCTTCTATGAACCCCAGGTACTCTTTTATAAACATTCTCACAGTTGCAGAATTATAACAGTGCCTAATAATCATGAGTCAGATGTGCTCAATTACAGGGTGAAAGGGCGATAACCTCAGGTGCCAAGCTCATCAGCTGAGGATTAAGGTCTCTAGGAGTTTCACCTGGCAGAGGTGAGCATCAAGCGCCCCTCCCTGAAGGAGGGAGTTCATGCCTTACGATTTGTGTGTCCCTGAGGAACCCAGCCCTGTGCCTGGACTGGAAACACCAGGCAACTACTACAGCACGGGCTACAGCCCAGCAGCATCAAGCAGGAAGAGACCGTGGAGATTACCTAAGCCACACTCTCCACTTTTGAGATAAGACCCTGAGCTGGAATACAGGGGTTAGTGGTGAGTGCTGACACAGTGCCAAGGACGGGAACCTGCTGTCCCTCCTGACAGTGCGTTAGTGGTCACACAGATGACAGGACTGGGGTCTCGGGCTCTGCACCAACGTGAAACCTTCCACTTTGCATGTTCTGACTTCCATTCTGACTCTCTTCCTGCATGTATTAATGTGTTTAACTCACATTGTACTAATGCCTCATGTTTAACTTTATTTTTATTGTATTTTCTCCATTACCATTTATCCCCCTTATGCCTCCCTGCCACTCCCGCGATCACCACGCTGTTGTCCAGGAGCCCTCCTCCCTTTTTTGGCTCGATCTCTCCATCCCCTAGGCCAGGGCTGTTAAACTCGTTTTCACAGGGGGCCACATCAGCCTCAAGGTTGCCTTCAAAGGGCTGAAATAATTTTAGGACTGTGTAAATGTAACTACTCCTTAGCTGTTAAGGAGTTGAAATTACATTCGGCCTTTGAAGGCCACTGCAAGGCTGGAGTGGCCCCCCGTGAAAATGAGTCTGACACCCTTGCCCTAAGCCCTTCCCCCTATAGCTGTCATCTGTTCTCATCTATGAGTCTGTCTCTGTTTTGCTTGTTCAGTTTGTTCATTAGATTCTACAGATGAGTGAAATCACATGGTATTTGTCTTTCTCTGACTGGCTTATTTCACTTAGCAAGATATTCTCCAGGTCCATCCATGCTGTCACAAAGGATAAAATCTATTCTTTTTAATGGCAGAGTAGTATTCCATTGTGTAAATGTCCCACAGTTGTTTTATCCACTCATCTATGGAGGGACACTTGGGCTGCTTCCATATCTTGGCAAGTATATATAAATAATGCTGCATTGAATGTAGAGGTGCTTCTGTTCTTTTGAATTAGTGTTTTGGGTTCCTTAGGATATATTCCCAGAAGTGGAGATGCTGAATCAAAAGGCATATCCATTTTAATTTTTTGAAGTACCTCCATACTGTTTTCCATGGTGGCTACACCAATTTGCATTTCCCACCAACAGAGCAAAAGGGTTCCCCTTACTCCACATCCTCACCAGTACTTGTCGATTTATTGATGATAGCCATTCTGACAGGTGTGAGGTGATATCTCATTGTGGTTTTAGTTTGCATTTCTCTGATGATTAGTGACATCAAGCATCTTTTCATATAGGAAACTATCAATGAAATAAAAAGATTACTTATGGAATGGGAGAACATATTTACTGATACATATAGTGAGGGATTAATATACAAAATTTATAAAGTACTTATAAAACTCAACACCAAAGAAACAAACAATCAGAAGACGAGCAAAGGATCTAAATAGACACTTCTCCAAAGAGGACATACAGATGGCCAGTAGACTTGTTAATACCTCATTTCTATGTATTTTATTTCCAGTTGGAAGAAAATCATATACTCCAATGAAATTTTACTCTTCACATTTTTCATCATATCTTCAATTTTACTTTTAATTTTCCCTGATAACCAGGTTTTCTTTTTTGCTGGTCTCAAAGTGTTCTATGTTTGTCTCTGAATATAATAAATAGAGTAGTTGAAGTGTCCAAGGTCTAAAACCAAACTTTCCGACTTACTGTGTGACCTTAGGCAAATTACCTGACCTCTCTGTGGCTCCGTAGCCTCATCCAGGAAGTGGAGATGAAGAAGACCGCTTACTTCGTCTGTCTATGGTGAAGGGTGAGTAGATTAATACACGAGGAGCATGTAGCCTGGCACCTGGCAAATGCTCAATAAATGTTAGCTGAGGATACTGGTGAGTTCTTAAGTCAAGAACAGTGTCACCCTTGCCACCTAGCATATTTCTGGCCATTGGTCTTCCTTTAATTGATAATTTATATATATTTAGAAAATTACAACCAATATCGACATTCAGCTAAGGAAAAATGTCACAACACAGTTGAAGCTTCTGAGAGACCGTCACTAGGTGGTTATGTGAGGCTTAATAGAGGATTGGGGTTGGGTGGAATACAATTAAGGAGTGCCTGCAGTGGTTGGAGGTAAAGGTCGCGTGGGGGGTAAAAGGACACCCTCCCCACTGCGGGAGGGACAGGGCGAATGTGCCAGTAGCTAGCTAGGCCACATTAAGGCAACTGCACTACACACATCTCCTCAAAGTAAAAAATAGTTGTGAAACATATTTAGCTATTTTTAAAAAATTGAGAACCCGTTAGAACCACCTTAGTACCAAAAATTAAGATTTAAATTTAAAAAATAGAGGGTAAAGGGGGTCAAATATATGGTGACAGAAGAAGGTATGACTTTGGAGGGTGGCACTTATTACAGAATTGTTGGAATCTATATAATCTTATTAACCAATGTCACCCCAGTAAATTTAATTAAAATATTTTAGTGAATGAAATCTGTTTTTGTATATTTCAGTTTATATGGTACTTCAGGTTCTCACAGACCTTTTCCCCAAGGCCATCTTAATAATATATATGCATTAAACCAACCGCTCTTGACCAGTGGGCCAGATTATCCTGGTCCCGGGGGTGATCCAGGGCAGGAGGGTGAATTCAGTTACTTCCACAGGTCTCTCTTCTCTCTGGGGGAGTGTTCTTGTCATGGGGGGAGTGTCTTGTCTCTGGGGGAGCCAGGATTCCTCGTGAGGAACGGTGGCCTCGCACAGAGAGCATGGCCCTAGAATGGTATCTGGGGCACACTGCACAGGGAACCACTGAGGCAGGGCGGAGGCCTTGCTTCTGCCACTCAGCAGCCAGCTGTGTGCCCTTGGAAGACTCTTTCCCACTTATGGGAAATCAGCTTCTCCATCAATGAAAGAGAGATAATTAATCTTGTTTCTAAGGTGGTTTTGAAGACAATGTGACATCTTGAGCATGAAAGTACTTTGCAGCTATAAAAGATCATACCAATAGAGAGTGGTATTATTATTTTTACTCCTTTTTGGGGATGAAGAACTACTTGATTTTCAGCTTTAGGTGCAGCGTGGTTCTATCTTCTAGACCAATGAGGCTATGATCCAATGTGGTGAGGAGCAGGGACTGCTGGAGCAGAGAGACTTGGGTTTGAACATCCGTTCTTTGGGTAAGACGGGAAAATCTTGGAGTTGGAGAGAGCTGGGTATGACATTGCGCTGAGAAGATGAAATAGAACAGTATTTTTCAGTAGGATAATTGTACCTTATAGTTAAGCGTTTGCCATGGGTCAGTGGCAGTAAAATATTCTTACAGTTTCCATTTTAAATGCCTGGATTATTCCTGCTTTGCTTCTAGACTCCTCCTAGACCAAACTGTGGGGCAGGTGGTGTTTGTTGGCCCTGACACCTCGCCTTCCTCTGGAATCCCTTTTCCATCTGGATTCCACACAATGTCCTGCCTTGAACGTGGATTCGTTCTCCATGGGCAGCAGGGGACACTCTGCACTGTGTCCACCTCTCAATACCAACAACAGGGTGACCTTCTGTTAGGGGCCCATTTTCTCTAGCCTTGTGAGCGGACTGGGAGCCGCCCAGTATATTTATTTGCATTTGAAAGTGGCCTTCAGTGCTTTAGCTCAAGGTGGTTGCCGGTGCTGGAGTGCTCTGAATTTTATCTTTACAGCAGTCAGCACACTTGGGGGTTTTGTATTAGTGCACATGACTACTGCTTCAAGTTGTGCACTGCCTAGATTATCTTTGTCATGACGACTGTTTGCGCTCAGGGCCTATCGGAGGGACTGGAACATCAGGAGCATTCGGCTGTTTGTGCAAAAGGAGAGTGAATAAATGAGTAACAGTAGACAGCATTTAATGATGGTCAATAACGTGCCAGGCTCTGTTCTAATCGCTTTGCGTGCATTAATTCAATGTATTTTCATGTAACAACATAGGAAGTGAGGGTTGTTATTATTATTATTCTCGTTTTACAGGCAAAGATGTTGAGGTATAAATGATTCCAACAGCACCTCTTCTGGCTGGCTAGGTGGAAGACTGGCCATTCAAACCCAGGGAATTCAACTTCAGAGACAATGCTCTTTTTAAAACGACTTCGGCATTATTGATGTATAATTGACACATACAACTGTGAGATAGTTAGAGTGTATGTCATGGTGATTTGGTGTACTTACACATTGTGAAAGAATTCCCCCCGTCTAGTTAATTAACACATCTGTCACTTCATTTTATTTGTCTTTTTTTTTTAATGCAAACATTCCAGTTCTACTCTCTTAGCAAATTTCAATGTCACAATACAGCATTTCAACAACAGTAACTGCTTTTCCTTTTGTCTTCAGATCTAATTTATCTTATAGCTGGAAGTTTGTATCCTTTCTCCAACTCCTCCCTATTTTCCTCTCCCCCAGCCCCTGGCAACCATTTTTCTACTCTGTTTCTACAAGTTTGGTGTCACAATTTACATATTTTTACCTAATATGTCCATTAACAAGTTATTATAGGTCTATGTGTTTTCATACTTTTTTTCCTTGAACTTCACACTAGTTTCATAGGGATTTATCCATCACCACTATAACATAGGAGTATTCTGAATTTAACTACGTATTTGCCCTTACCAGTGAGAATATACTTTCATAAGTTTTCCTGTTACAAATTAGCATCTTTTCACTTTAGTTTGAAAAGGTGCCCTTGACATTTCCCCTAAGGTCAGTCTAGTGTCGATGAACCCCTCCAATATTTGTTTGCTTGGAAAACTCTATCTTTTCTTAAATTCTGAAGGACAGAATATGCCGCGTAGATTATCTGTTCTTGGTCCACCATTTTTTCCCTCTCAGTGCTTTGAATATATCCTGGCGTTCTTTTTTGGCCTGCAAAGTTTCTGCTAAAGAATCTGTTGATTGCTTTACATGTGTTTTCTTGTATGTAACAAGTTGTTTTCTCTCGCTGCTTTTTAAATTCTCTCTTGTTTTATCCTTTGATAATTTAATTATAACGTATTTCATTATGGATCTCTTTAGATTCATCTTATTTGGAACTGTCTGGGCTTCCTGGATCTGGATGTCTGTTTGTTTCCCCAGG
The DNA here is from genome assembly GCA_004026765.1 of Micronycteris hirsuta. NCBI lineage: Eukaryota > Metazoa > Chordata > Mammalia > Chiroptera > Phyllostomidae > Micronycteris > Micronycteris hirsuta. Next base: position 78,526 of record PVJI01003899.1, on the reverse strand, counting down.
TTAGGGAAGTTTAGCCATTATTTTTTAAGTAAGTTTTGCATGCTCTCTCTTTCTCTCTTTTTCTGTCTCTCTCTCCCTCTCTTCCTTCTGGGCTCCCTATAATGTGAATATGGGTCTGCTTGATGGTGTTCCATAAGCAGGAACAATGTTTTTAACCACTATACCATGTGACTGTCTCTCCATACATAGACAAATTCCTTGGTAGGTTTCCACATCAGTGGGGACTAAAGGAAAGAGTCACATTGCAAAGACATAGGGATTGATGCTGTCTGTTTGCTCATGGCTCATGAAAATTCTGTTACTGCCACCGTCTTTTCTTGGTGGGGGGTAGTGGAGCTGAATACAAAGACTTCAGACCAGTGAGGTTATCCTTATAATTTTTCTCTTCTAGGTAGCCATTTTATCTTTCCATGTTTTCTTAGGTATATTTTCCCCCAAGTAGAATAAATGAGGAGACACAGTCATAACAATAAATGCATTCATACATTCAATATTTATTTAATACATGTTATACATAAGGGATGTGCTAGTCACTTTGTGTGAAGTTAGAGTGGAGTACAGACATAGAACTAGTGAGATATAGTGCTTTCCTTTAAAAAATTAACAGCCTTCAGGGATGGAAAGATATAGAAATGACCTACTGCACCAGAGTGGGGTTAATTGTAGTGATATATCTAACCCGGGGCAGACTTGCCCCCTGGTGAACATTAGGCAATATCTGGAGACAACTTTTGATTATCATGATAGGCAGACAGTACTGTTGGCATCCAGTGGGCAGAGGTCAAGGATAGCATTAAACATTTCATAATAGATAGGGCAGTGCCTCACCCCCCAATAAAAATTACCCTCAAGTCTCAGTCGTGCTGAAGTTGAGACACATGACCTATAGACAAAGTGCCTGAGAGCATCCAGCAGGGGGAGGCTAGCTGCTAGGCAGACCCAAGACGTTCCATGGCGAAGTGACTATTTGAATCTTGTTCTGAGTGTTGGGTAGAGTTGTTACAGGCAGAGATTTGGGACTGGGATTTCCAGATAGACGAAAACCATGATTACCATGGAGTATTGAGTATGTGGGGAACAAAGGGGTGATGGACTGATTATTAGAGAGCATCTTCCAGATAATTGCAAGTTAACAGGCTTGATTGCCTCATCCTACAAGGTAGGTCTAATTTCAGGCCCCAAACTGGGCCGAAAAGGAACCATCACATGGAATACATAGGCTTCCACTGAGACAGGTGACTTGGCTTCTCTTAGCACCTGAGCTGAGCTTGTTACTCCCCAGCCCAAAGGGCATTTTTTTCTGAAAGTGAAAAGATTTCTGGGTGAGGAAGTAGAGGACTGTCTTCATGAGCAGTAATCTGTGTCTTGGGGTGGGGTTTGTAGTGCTTTAGGGCAGGTGTTCTCAGTTGGAGAACTGGCTTCCGGGGGAAGGTTCACTCTCTCAGTGAAGCCATCTTCTGCCTGCTTCCCTGCCCGGCACAATGGTTCTAGATATTTATGGCACAGAATTGGAACATGAATTATTTTGACTTGTCATTATTGAATAATTTCCCAGATAAACAGTATGCATGCTTACAATAACATGTCAGCTCTGCTTTCTTAGGATCCTTTCCCCAGCTGGCTTAGTGATCAGTAAGCAACTCCATACAATAGCTCGTAATTATGTTCAACCCGGTGGAGCCGAGAATGAAGCTAACTCATCATTCGTCATTGCTAGCGTCTCTCCCTTTCCAGGCTCACATCTGAATTTTCACCCCAAATTGTTTGTGAAGAGAAACTGTGTTAGTTTCCTATTACCACTGTAAAAATTGCCACAAACTTAGTAGCTTAAGTAACAGTTTATTTCCTCACAATTCTGGAGGCCAGAAGTCTAAACAAACAGACAAACAAACAGAAAGCCTGTCAGGCTAAAAAGTCAAGGTGTTGGCAAGACTGGTCCTTCTGGAGGCTCCAGAGGAGACTCTGTTCCTTGCCTTTTCCTACTTGTAAAGGCCACCAGCACGTGGCTGCCTGTTTCCACCCTCTGCCTGTTGTCACATGACCGCCTCCCCTCCCATCTCCTGCTCCCTTTCTGAGGACAATGGTGATTACATCAGCACACCCTATAATCCAGGATGATCTCCCTATCACAAGATCCTAAATTAATCGTATCTATAGTCCTTTGTACCATGCTAGGTAATGTATTCACAGACGCGGGATTTAGAATGGAGAGCTCTTTGGGAGGCTGTTATTCAGTCTCCCGCCTACAGAACCAAAGAGCATTTTGGGCGCTAAGCCATCATCCAGTCTGAAGGATGTTTTCGTTCTGGCTCTTGCAGGAAGCCACCACACAGTTTACTATGGTTATAGTGCGGGTGGCGGAATGGTCTCTCACAATGCCCCCTTGGATTTTTTGCATTTTACTTTCCTTCCATTCTGGTTGACAGATACACAGACACATATTAGAGTTAGCACGGACCTGAAGTTACATACCTGAGAGATGTGTGAGTGTGTGAGTGTGTGTGTGTGTGTGTGTGTGTGTGTGTGTGTGTGTGTGTGTGTGATCTCTGGCCCAGCACTCCTATCCTGGGCTCCACCTGCTTCCATTCCCACCCTCAACACTGGGCCGGTCAGCCCCGGCTGGCCTGAAGAGTTCAGTGTCACTTTGCGGAGGCATTGGGCCATGCAACATCACCGAATGTGGGCAAGATTGCTTTTCCCTGACTTAGATACAGACTCTTAGAGGGTATCCTCAGCCTGATACTCACTCAGAGAAGTAGAGAAAGAAGAAAAGGCAACGGGAAGAAATAGAGAAAGGAATAATGAATTTCCCCTGTCACAGTGAACGCTGAGAAGACCCATCCATGCAAACACTTTGTACCATGAACATGCCACCCTCCAAGGCAGGAATTAAGGGGAGTTGAGGGCTGGGGAGGTTTTATTACTTTATTTACCCAACATGTATGCCAAGATCTGGAACCTATGTCAACTCGATGGGGTTAATTCCAAACATCCAAAATTTACTCAACACACGTGCTTTAATGGTAATAAATTGTCAGTTATATCAACAACGATAAAGTCTGAATACAAAAAGAAAATCTCTCTCCTATAATTCCTCATAGTTTAAAAAAAGGATAGGAAATCTTGTAAAATGATGAAAATAAGGATTTTTTGAGAAAACAATGTGGAGGGATAGATCGTTTCTTTGAATTTTGGCATTGTGCCTTTTTAAAAAGACAAAAGAGGACAGCAAAAACCATTGGCTAGTGCTGGGGGACATGTTTAGACAATGTTAAAACAACAGGAGTTCTAAGGTGACAGTGACCCAGCTTTGAAGATTGGTTGATAGGTGAGCGCTTTCCACGGAAGCACCAGGTTTCAGCCAGTGTGGGCTCCCCCTTGACTATCCCAGTAGCTTCAGAGCTGGTTCAGAGCTGGTGCTTCCTCCAAAATCCAGCAGCACGCCCCCCACCCCCCGAGAGACCTTCGTGAAACACTTGCAATATTAGTGTGTGAAAAGCTCCTGAAGGAAAAGGAGAATCCTTCTGTGTGTGGAGAAAAATGGCCCAAGGGTGGGCAGGCCCGTGAGCTCTGTGCTGTGGCCTGTCAGGTGTTCCCCAGTGAAGGTGGCCGCAAGTTCCTTCGCTGCCCCCTCGGTTTCAGTGTCTGCAGAGCTTCTCTGGGGATGAGGAGACATGCAGCTTTGAAAAAAGGGCTACCGATACTGTATGTATTGTATTAGAGGATTTGGGTGGTGGGCAGTGTGGGGCATCGCAGAATTCTGTTTTCCTTTTTTCGAGCTTGATTCTAAGGAAAACCTGTCCAGGGAAATAAGAAAGGTGGAGGAAAATGGGAGATTCAGGTTAAGAAAATGAACACACGGGGCTCTTTTCCTCTTCCACTTCCTTATTTTGAATAAGGAACCGATTTGACTGCACCTTGACATGTCTTTGGCCTGTGTGTTTCATGATAGAAGTATGTCTGCCACGGCTGGGCAGTACTGCCCAAATGCCCCCCCAAACCGAGTCACCGAGTTCTCGCTTGCCTTACTTACGGCTCTCCTCCCCACCCTTCTCCTACTTGCGCAGCTACTTCATAAACGGGGTTTCTGTTTCGTTTTTATCAATCACTTGTCCGTACCAAGTGATATAGAAGGTTTTCAAAATATCTTATACTTTTTATATTCACTCTTTATATTTATATAGTTTGGCAATATCAGAAAGAGCGTTCCCTTGAGAAACTTTGGAAATATTTTAAAGGCTCTCATAAAACTGTAGGTGGGGTTAAATCTATTTGTTGTAAGGGGGTTTGTCCTTATTCCACTGGGACAAATTGGTTCAGCTGGTGGGTTCTTTTAAGTGTATCGGTTTTATATACTCAAAGTACACATTACCCCCATATGTAATTATATTTTCTTAAAAAAACCCCACAAAAGTATTTTTCTGTTTTTGGTACAGTCCCTTTTCTCCTCTCCAAATGAAGGAAATGTTAGCATTAAGCCATTTTTGCTAATGTTAGGTACTTATTCTAAAAGAAGCATTTTCATGTTTATTTTTAAAGAGATAAGCTATACCCTGAAAAACAAGTTCTATGAGGACATATTTTAAGTGTTACTTTCCAATAGGTACTTCTGGAGGCAACAGACCTTCTGAAAAGTACACCTGAGAGGAGAAGGGGAGACCTCTGGTGGATGCCAGTTGGAAAGAATACAGAAAGTCACCAGATACCAGGACCTAGGCAGATTTTGTTATTACTAATTTTATATGTCTCATAAGACAATAATAAATAACCAAAAAAGACAGAAGGAAAGCATGTTAAAGCTCTTCATGCTTACTGCTTTGCCTTTGTTAGCAACAGTTAAAATTATTTTAAATGAGTGAATATTTCAAAATTTAGATGTTTTTTTCTCTAGCTAGCAAGCATACTCCTCTAAATTTTTAATATATCACATTGAACCCTGCTGCAGGTATTAATACATTTTGAGGGGAAGTAAAAACAATTATGAGCAATCCAAGGTTATGAGGAGAAAGTTTTTTCTTAATCTATTTTTTTTTTTGTATAGCTATTAGCAATCTCTACCAAAGTTTAAATGCACAGAGAGAGCATTCTACTTCTAGGAAACTATGCCACATGAACGCTAGCAAAAGTACACAAGAGACATGTAAAGTCATGTTTATTAAGCATTGTTTGCAAGAATCGAAAGCCTAGAAGCAACTTGGACATCCTTTCTAGGGGCGTGCTTAAATAAATGAAAAGATGTCAGTACAATGAAGCGTACCTGTTACAAGGAATAAGGCAGATCTGTATGATCATTAAGCTATTTGCTGAATGTATTTCAGTACTAAATGATTTATGTAAAAGTGTATGTGTTTGTGAGTATTTATTTAGAAGTTCATGGAATTCATGTTTTGAATGCTGAATGATCAAATGTTAAATCCACATTCAGCTAATGCTGAGGCCAAATCCAAAATCACCATTTAGTAATGTAGGATAAAAGAAAAATCTCATAGTTTATTAAATATAATAATTATTTAATTTTTTAATTTTATGATAAAAATTTTGATTATTAAAATTTTAGTAGAAAAATATTGGAAGTTTAAAATTATAGTAGAGATGAAATCGGTTCTCAGTATTTGACATAATTAAGTTGTTCTTAGGGTCACTTCACTGTACATTTGTGATACTAAGAAGATACTCATTTCCAAATGGCACTTTTGATAATGTCATTTAACTTTTGTACAGTAGAATCTAATCTGCAATAAAACAAGTTAAATATTCCATTTTTTGGATGAAACATTGTTTCTGGGTGTTATACTAAGTCATATTAATTATTTTGACAAAATTTTTGCATAAATTTTAGGTGCCATGAACTCAAAATTATAAGGAATTGTCTTAAACTTTTTTCATGAAGCCTGTTGGTTTGAAATTTGAAGATGGAGAACAATAAATTAAAGTTTTAGAGGTCTTATTTATCTCTATAATGCTGGATTATGTTTTTTAGAGTTTTTGATATCTTGTATTGTGTTTTGATTGAAGATGATTCATTAAGTGTGGTGTTTGTGATTTTGGAATTGTTATTAAGAAATTTTGAAGCCCCCAAATTCACATATTCCTTTTAATTCATTCCTCAAAGTATTCTCACATAGTATTTTATCCTGAAAGACTTATAGTCTAACTTAAATCAATAGCTGAAAATTACAGAATGTACTTATAATGAGTAGATAATGCATGCACTGCTTACAACACTATGGACCATTATGCTGTATATACATATATTAGACTGACGTCTTTGTGAGAAGAGCTATTGGGACGCACCAAGGCCCACATGTATAGAGGGACAGCCATGCGAAGGGGCAGCAAGAGGCAACTCTCAGGAACCCAAGGTCAGAGGAAACCAACCCCGCTGACACCTTGATCTTGAACTCAGAGGCTTCAGAACTGTGCGACCAAGACTGTGGTACTTTGTTTAAGCCACCAAGACTGTGGAACTGTGTTGTGCCAACCCCAGCAAACTAATCTGGGTACTTACCGAATGTCTTGGTTCTTCAAATGCAGCATGATTATCTCTCTCCAAGTGCACAAAGTCCCCCGCCCAACCCTCACCCACGCCAATGTCCCCTGTCCCAGCGCTTCACCTTGTTAGGTCCTGCTCATCCTTCAGAACACAGGAAACTTTAGGAAAATTACTTGTAACTCTCTCTAGGAAGTCTTCCTTGACCTGCCAAATGGGCATTTTCTTTTCCCTTTTTGCTCCTCTAGCACCATGTATCTCCCTTCTTCTATGTCATTTATTATCTGTTTTTTTCCTATTTAATTATCTACATCCTGTTTTTCCTGCTCTGCTAGAGCATCGTAGAAACCACAGAATTATGAACAGCATGTATTTGTCTTACAGTTTTATTTTACTCAACAATCTAATGTACTATATTTCTATGACTTCACTGGTTTTTTTAATATGGTCAGTTGATTTTTTAAAAGACTTTATTTATTTATTTTTAGAGAGAGGGGAAGGGAGGGAGAAAGAGAAGGAGAGAAAAACATCAATGTGTGGCTGCCTCTTGGGCGCCCCTAACTGGGAACCTGGCCTGCAACCCAGCCAGTGTCCTGACAGGGAATCAAACTGGCAATCCTTTGGTTCGCAGGTTGGCACTCAATCCACTGAGCCACACCAGCCAGGGCAGCTTCACTGGTTTTATTCTTTAGCTTCAGTAGCATATAAGTGGCTTGATTTTATTCATTAGTCCTTATTATTCAGAAAGTACCAAGACATTTTGTCTTGGCTTTTATCTGAAAGGCCTGTTGGAATTAGACTTCTGACTCTTACAGATCCATATCAAGAAAGCAACACAAATTTAGTTATTTTTTCACCAGTGGGGATCATTTTTATCTGGTTTCCCCTATTTTTTCAAGTACTTAGAATTTAGTATTGATGTAATAAATATTTGAGAATGAAACCAATGCATTCAGTTGTACTGATACATATTTCATAAACAAAGATGCAGAAAGAACCTCTAATGTAGAATAAATATTATTCAGAAAATTTTTAATTTTAGTCATCTTGGTTATAAGTTTTGGCTTTACCCATGGGGTTCAATATTTTTGAAACACTGTATTTCATGTCTTCCAAACTTTACATTCTTGAAGAATTATGTTTAAAGTAATAAATAGCGAGATTTTTAATGCTTACTTTGTATTGATTATACTTATCTGAAAAATCATGATAATGTTATTCAGTCCAATAACATTGCAGTTGGAAATTACACAATATTGTATTCAGCCTTGTTCTAACCATCCATTCCTCTTCCACCTGGCAAACTATGTTCCCATTTTGTGGCCTGACTCATTTCAACTCTCCTTTGAAGTCGTCCTGTTTCTTTTATGTGCTCACATGGTACTCATAGGGATCTTTATTACAAAATGGCTTATAGCACACTGTTATTAGTTATTTACATATATATTTCCCTGCTGGGCTGTAAGCCCCTCTGGGAAGGGGTCTATGTATGTTTAAAAAACAGGCTCTTATTGGATGAATGAATAGAAGAATTTTCTTTATGCTGATCTGTAGGGGGGCTCTGCCCATGGAGGCCGCCCCACCCCACCATGGATGAGAATAAGTCTACCAAGACATGATCTGCTTGGGGAGGAAAGGTGGCCAATCTCTCAATGGAGAAGGGCCAGGAGCCTGTTCCTCAATGGGCTTTTATTGGGTTTAATTTGCACAGGAATACAGGGCATATACATAAAGCTCATCAATCATTGTCAGGCAGTGATGATCAAACAATAGATAACATTCAAAGAACTCTGAGGGCTTATTTTGAGTGAGGGTCAGATAGCTAAGGGCCATAAAACTTTGGGGAAACAAACTCATTTCATGTTTGGACCGTTATCATTTAAATTGAGGGTATTAGCAAAGCAGGTTTCACAGGATTTTATGCATTATTTCTTAGGCCTGATCGCCCTGGGGAACCCACCCTTTCCAGCACAGGGGTGTACCCGCCTCCCGCATTGTTTCAGGCTTAAATTAGGCAAGGGAAGTAAGGCAGCTGAGAGATTAGGAGACTTCTTGCAGACAGAATGAGGACTCAGGCTATGTCAAAGCCAAGGGGTGAGGGTCCATCACCCCATTTTTCTATAGACCCCCAAGTCCTTCCCTGAGGGCCTCTTGGCGACCATGCCCGTCTTAGGCCATCCCTCCCTTGAGGAATCTTACCCGTCATTGGCTAACCAGTCATCCGCTGGCGGCCAAGCAGGGTGAAGTAAAGGGGACAGAGGCAGCACCCCTGCCTTGGAGATTAAGCTTTGTCTCCCTAGTGACTTAGGGTTCCAAGGTCTTTGACTCAGCCTCAGCCATGGGGGTTACAGCTTCTGAAACCAGGCAGGGTGGTTCCCAACACCAATCCAAAATCTTTCAGAAAAAATAGCTAGGCTGTGTTTCCCAGAATCCTTTGCAGCTGATTGGAGCAAGAGGAACTGATGAGTGCCCCGTGCAGGCTGAGCTCCTGGAACTCCCCCATGTGCTCTCCTTGGAGCTCTTTTCCCTTGTGGCTGTTTAAACTGTCTGCTCCCTCTGTGGGCTTGGAAGCCACGTGTGATGGCAGAGCTGTGGGGTCAGTATCTCTGGCCCCGTCCCCCATGACTTAGAACCATCTCCTGCTGTTTCATGACTGAGAAATAAACTTGTGTTGTGCTAAGCCAAAATATGCTTGTGCCTATGTATTGGTATTGTCTAGCTGACCCTGACACACTGGTCAAAGAGGGAATAGACCTAGCCTAAGTGGTCTAGTCCTCTTTCCTAATTCAGGCCCAGTTAGAGTTGAATGTCCAGGGATCTACCCGTTCATTTGTTTAGCCAGTATCATCTGAGTACTCACCATCTGCCACGTTCTCTGCTCTGTGTGGAAGGTACAACAGTGAATTGGGAAGCACAGATCCTGCCTTCGTGAGCCATCAAGAATAGTGGGGAAGACAGAAGATAGACAAACAGCAAAACACAAACTAATAAAACTAAAAGATTCTTAAGTTGTGATCAGTGTTGTGAAGGAAACAAATAGCCTATGAAGACAGAAAATAAAAGGCATGCACGTGGAGGACTTCATGGGAGTGCAGGCTCAGCAAAGACCTCCCCGAGAAGGTGATATTCAAGAAAAGACCCAAAGGATGAGAAGGACCCATCTATGTGAAGACCACCATTAAAATCAGTTCAGGAATAGGGGGCTGCCTGCAAAGGTTGTAGCATAGGAAATAACTTGGAGAATGTGAGCGCTAAAAAAGGCCAGCGTGGCACACAGAATGAGAGATGAATTAAGCCAAGTTTTCATCCAGGTCAATGCACCAACATTCCGGCTCCCAGGTCATAAAGCTGTTGGATTGAGCTGAAGACAAGGATACTTTGCTTTACCAATTGCTTTGTCCCAGGTAGACTCATGGGGAAACTGGGGAAAACAGGGCCAAAAGCCAGAGTGGCCCAATGCATTCGACTCCACATTTTTTAAAAAATTAAGGGCCACTTAGATTATAAATTAATTTTATAAAACCAAAAAGAAGTTCTATTCTGTGAAAATATTTTTAACTCTGCTTTATGTATAGTCGTACACATAAACTTTACAAATTAGTTCATCAAAAATGTAAACATTGTCTTTCATGAGTTAGCTTATTTGACAATATATGATTCTGATCTATTGATAGAAAGTTATCACTCAGTTTAATTGCTTCCCTGTTCCTGTTATTTGATCACCCACAGATAACATCATACGTCCAAGATATTGAGGCTTTACCCTTCTCTCAACTGTGCCCATAACTTCCCATTGCAGTGATTTTTTAACCACGTCTGACCTCAGGTTAGCCTCAGTGCCGCTGTGACAAATTGTCTTGCTAGTAGCTACTCGTGTAATTATCTCCACAGACTTCTCACAGTTTTGTGCACAATGCGTGGCCTACAGGATTCTTTGCAGAATGCCATGAGTCAAGGTCAGCCAATCTAAGGCCATGGAATATCATTTAAACAGCTTTATGTAGAGGGATAAGACAACCTTCCGCCTCAGAAACAGACCTCGGGCTTTTTTCTCTTAGTTATTCTTAACCATTGACAAGGGTAGTTTGCAAAAGCATTCAGCAGGCTCGGGAAAATTTAGGATACAGAGCTCCTGGCCCAGCACCCTGAAGGACTGGTGTGTTGACTGATTGCCTCAGGTTATTCCACGGCAACTTGTCCTGACCTCACCACATGCAAAGAGGACCACTCCCTTGGCCTCCACACACCGTTTCTCTGTGGTTTTGCTCTGGCAATGGATTATCCTTGGGTTTCAGAGCTACACAAATTCCATGAAACCTCTCCAATTTGTGATACCCCAGGAAAAGAAGCATCCTGGGCTTCATTTATTTTTCATCCCATGGCATGCAGAGAACTGAAGTAAATCAGAGTTTTGTTTTCTTGAATTGTCAGAAAATCCAGGATTCTACCTCAAAAGCAAGTGAGATACTATGATGTGCTCTGTGTGAAATGTTTAGCCCTACGCCAGGCAGGCAATAGCTGTGTGATCAATGGCAGCTGCTGTTGTTATCATTGTTTTTATTATCAGCTCTTTCAAAACCCTTTGTTTAGTAACTGATTGTTTGAAGTTCTAGCTTACATCAGTCAATCAAATTACCATGTTTATTGAGAGCAGAACATGACTCAATCCTAATTCAGTGGATAGCTAGCAAGAGTTGCAGTAACTCAGAGAGGGACAGTTCACAATGAGGTAGGTGATAAGATTTTACACACACACACGCACAGCATTTAATCCAGGATTTAAAGGATATTTAGATTTTTCACTTAAGGCAAGTGTGTCCCCTTTACCTCCCTTCCATGAATTATATTTTATTGTTAAAAAAAAGAACAAACCTGCAAGGAATGGGAAAAAAGCAACACCCATTTATTCTTGACCTAGATTCCCCCAGTGTCATTGTTTTCTTACATTGCTTTATCTTCGGACTGTTGGTTGAACTATTGGAAAGAAAATGCAGATGCCCTGACACATCACCCTTGACATTCAGCATGCCTCTCCAAAGAGAGAATTACAATGCCATCATTTTACCCAAGAATATTAAAAATACTGCCATAATGTAATCCATTTTCAAATTTTCCCAAATGGCACAAAACTGGATGCCATAGCTCTTATTTTCATCCCAGGAAGCAATCAATAAACAATCAGTTGGCAGATAGCGGGATGGCAGCTTCAGTCCGATTCGATTCCCATGAAGGTAGGGGCTCTTGCTATCATTTTCTCCACGTGAAGAATGGGTGCTTCATCAAGCCCAAAATGAACCATTTTGGGTAGGAAGGTCTTCCTAACTGAATTCTCATTTGATAGGACTATCTAGAAAAATCAAGCAGAATATTAAAACAATTACTCATAGAGTTCACTTTTTAAAAGAAAAATCTATTTGTTGCTAATTTTCTGATATTTGGAGGGATATAGAGGAAAGGGGAGCAGATGATTGCTTTCCCTTTAATTAGCTGCCTAATTGCTCTCGTTCTCCGAGATGCTTTGACGCTGATGATGTAGACTCAGCGTTACATTGGGAACACAGGTGGCCCATAGGTAAATATTGTTTTTGTGCATTCGGCGGTTAATTTGGAATAGTTAGACACATCAACACCTATTTCTTTGCTCTGTGTGCGTTTTTGTTTGTAGCACATAGATCACATCTCCTCGGAGATAATTAGGTTAAGTGATAACGCTCTGCAGCTGCTGAGTTATTAGCCAAATGCTCGCCAATGGGATCGCTCATTAGGACTCGTGAACAGGTAATCTTTTTTGACAAATGAACTTATAATTTTCATATTCATTTATGTAATATGCAGATATCTTCTTTTATATTGATTTCTAATGTCCTGGAACATAAGACGCTATAGTTGCTTTCCCCTTTTGAAGAGCATAAAGTCATTACCGGCACTAGATTAAACTCATTTTCAGTGGCACAAGGGCCCATTAGGAATTAGACCCTATGGATAGTGCTACTGTATGCATTAAGACTCAAACATTTTTTTCCGATTCTAACTTCAAAGGAAAGCCACATCTTCTGATAGCCTATCTTCACAGGAATGCAAACTCAAATGATAATTGCTATTCATATAAAGATAGTTGTCCTGTCCTTGTTTAACCAAAACTGCTGAATAAAGTTAAATTAAATTACAAATAAAAACAGGTGAAAGTGTTCATTTTTTTCCCTGCATCTGAGCCAGATTGTTTCAAGATCTAAACCTCTCCCTGATAGCAATTTAAGAACTTCAGTATGATGCAATCTTTTTCTTGATGAACTGAGAATTCCAATATCGTCTCTCATGGTAAGTAGAAAAAGCTTACCTCACTTACAGCAGTTAATAAATATACCCGCGGCATCTCCATTGTTTTCTTCATTAAAAGATAGTGTTGAAATTGGAACACTTTTACAGGGCTAGTGGGAATGTGAAATGATGCAGATACTCTGGAAAACAGTCTAGAAGTTCCTCACAAGGTTAAATAAAGGGTTACCACATGATCCAAAATTTTACTCCTAGGTATATATCCAAGAGAAATGAAAAGATAGGTCCACACAAAAACCTGCACACATACTTCAAAGCAGCATTATTCATAATAGCCCCAAGTGGAAACAACCCAAATGTCCATCAACCGATGAGTGGAAAAATAAAATTGGAAATAGCCATACAATGAAATGTTATTTGATGATAAAAAGAAGTAATGCTCCATCATAGATGAACCGTGAAAACATTACATTCAGTGAAAGAAGTCGCTGTAAAAGAACAATATTTTATGATGCTATTTATATTAAATGTCCAGGATAGGCAATTATATAAAGACAGAAAGTAGATTAATTGTTCCTTAGGCCTGGGAGAGTTGGGAGGCAAAGTGGTAATGACTACTAATGAGTACAGAGCTTCTTTTTAGGGTGGCACCTGCCACCAGGAATTGTCACCCAGAGAAACTACAACGTCCCACAGAAAATTTTTGCAGTGTCTCTCTCTGCTAGGCAAGAATTCTTTTGGCCGGATAAAAACCCTTGCTGTTTCTTTGCCCCCAAAAGTAGATGACCTGGTCTAAAAATAATCCTTTCTTGTCTTTATTAATAGCTCCCTTTCTCCTTTCTTGCTATAAAAGTCTTATTTTGGATAACCCCTTGGAGCACCCTTTCGGGTCCTGGGGGAGGTGCTGCTCAGTTCATGAATTGCATAATAAAGCCAATTAGATCTTCAAATTTGGTTAGCTGAATCCTGATTTTTTTTTAACAGAACTAACTAGAAGGAAAAATTTCTGTAATGACCAAAAGATGTCTTGTAGCAGATCTTTTCTAATCGCCTTTATCTGTGTTGATTCAAATCATAAGGTTTTATTAGGTAAGTACTATTTTTATCACCATTTTGTAAGTAAGAGAATAGACTGATTGGGGCTGGAAATATACATATATAAGTAAAAGGTAATACAATTAAATATATGCATCCAAATTTTTAAAGAATGTTCACCAAAATATTAACAGCAATTATCACTGGTAAGTGGAATTATGAATGATTATTGTGTTGTTCTTTGTTTTTTTAAGTGCTTCCCCAATTTCAAATAAATATATATTTCTACATATTAATTAGAAAAATACAATAAATTTTAAATCATCAAAACTTAAATCTAAAGTCAAAACGCACCATTTACCCCATAAGCATTTTTTTTCTATTCGCAATGCAAGTGAGAGAATTTAATGGAAGTCGCCGCATTCTTAGAAATTTTATTTAGAACTGATAAAGCAGACAGAGAACCAGAGAAAGACATAATGACTACCAGTAAATTCCTTGAGGGAAGAGCCACTTTCGTCTGGTTCACTGCTGTATCCCCAGCAGTTAGCCCAATGCCTAGTGACAAAGACCTGCTGAGAAACCACGTGGTCTCATGTCCCCATGGCCTAAGTGGCTCAGTTGTCAAGGCGAACTGCAGGTATCTGGTGGTATAAGGGGGAAGTGGCAAGGTGCCTGGGAGACCCCCTAGGTTCCGAGCAGAGATGGCGTGAACTTAGAGGAGAAACACAGGGCCATAGAGAAACATGGTTTCTGAACCAGTGACAGGCCTTCCTGATCCTCATAAATCCTTTAGGGGGGAGGCCCCATTTCAGGGAGCTAAGGCCCTGTATGAACAACTGCGGGCAGAATGAAGTGCATCAAAGTCATTACTGTTAGACGTTATTCGGTCTGTATGCGTGCAACAGAACGGGGAGAGATGGTTAAATGCAGTGCCTTCAAAGCCAACAGCGTTTGCCTAGGCATTTTGTGGTTTATAATATATCTTTACCGATAGCAGAGTGGAATGCTACCGTATGACTCATACATTCAAATTCACAAACTTCCTAAACCTTTGAGCTTTCATCTAAAGGTTTGGCCTTGTATAGATTTGTTATAATGTTTCTAATTTTGAGAACTGAATTGCAATTCAGTTACAACTGAGTTATAAGCTAAATTCCTTAGGAAAAGACTAGTCTCAATAGGATATCCTAAAAAAGTGAAAATGTTTTTATATTTAGTCACCAGCCCTTGGTCTACAGTAATTATAATCATCAGTCTAAATGATATGGAAATTGTTGCTCCTGGAATTCCTTTCATTATTCTTTTGTTGCTGTTTAGTGGACTTGATTTCCTTATCAGCACTGAGAAAATTTAGGCCTTGTTTGGAGAGTGGAATCTTGGTGGAATTCAAATGAGTGCAATTTAATCCTAAGAATCATTTACCATATTTTTCTGTGTATAATGCACACTTTTTCCCCTACATTTTTTGAGGGAAAAATAAGAATGCACCTTGTACACGGGTATAATGATTACCTACCATGGGTATAATAATGGGTATAATACTCCTGTGTAGGATGAGCACAAAAATGCGGCTGCGCATTATACACGGCAAAATACAGGACATTTTAGCATTTGTACTGAATTGTTAATAGCTAGTTATTTATCCTGTACAGTAGTCCCCCCTTACCTACTGTTTCTCTTGCCTGTGGCCAACCACAGTCTGCAAATATTAAAAGGAAATTTCCATAAATAAACAAGGCATACACTTTACATCGTGGGCCGTCCTCAGTCGTGCGATGAAATCTCGCGAGGCCGGGCAGGCAGGCACTCGTCCCTTTGCCAGCATCTCCAGCCCTGCAGCTCTCCTCCGGGTGGTCACGTGCTGGCGGTCGGTTATCAGGTCAAAGTTGCTGTACCGCAGTGCATGTGTTTAGGGAACCCTTATTTTAGCAACGGTCCCAAAAGGCAAAAGGAGGATGCTGGCAATTCAGATATGCCAAAGAGAAGCCACCAAGTGCTTTCTTTAAGTGAACAGGTGAAAGTTCTCAGTTTAAGGAAAGAAAAAA
Source organism: Micronycteris hirsuta (assembly GCA_004026765.1). Taxonomy (NCBI): domain Eukaryota; kingdom Metazoa; phylum Chordata; class Mammalia; order Chiroptera; family Phyllostomidae; genus Micronycteris; species Micronycteris hirsuta. The sequence continues at coordinate 62,677 of PVJI01003899.1, read as the reverse complement.
AAGTCATTGCTGAGGTTACTAAGATCGACAGTCAGAACAAATCTTCTCTCTGTGGGATCGTGAAGAGGGAAAAGAAGTTTGTGCTAGGTTTGCTGTCGCCCCTCAACCCGCAAATGAGTCTCATTGCATGGGCGTTATGTCCTCTCACATCCTCACGAGAAGGGTGAGTACAGTAGAATAAGGTATTTTGAGAGAGAGATTGCATTCCTGTAACTTTTACTACAGTGTATGGTTCTATTTTATTATTAGTTGTTGTTGTTAACATCTTACTGTGCATAATTTATAAATTCACCATAGGTATGAATGTAGTATAGGAAAAACATAATATATATCTCCCCCAGTTTTGGGCATCCACAGGGGTCTTGGAACACACCCTAACAGATAAAAGAGGGACTACCATCTACATGACATGACTGTCATGAGTAATAGCTCTTGAGTAAATAGACCCCAGTTATTTAAATATAACCGTCACATGCAGTGTGTGAACTTTGAGAGTAGGCCTGTCTGTCTGAAACGACTGTTCATCGATCATTAGGATTCTTGGTTTATTGTCTTGACCAGGGTATGTCCTAGTTAGAAACATTTTGGCAGTTGTTTAATGCCATCTAGTGGCCAATTTGTTGTGAACAAAACCTCAAAATACCTTGTTGAACAAAAAGGGCTGTTGCATTTTATTATTATATAATACCACTGAGTGTATATACTTTTAATTTCAAGTTTTAGAAATTAGGATATAAATTGGGCTATAGCCATCAAATTTTAAAACTCTTTACTATTGCATTAAATAACTGCTTTTTATTAGCTAATGTACTTAATATTGCCTGAATAGGTTATAATCATTCTCTTTTATTAAAATTAAAGTTAAATAAAATACAAATTAAAGAATTTAAAACTCCACACTCATATTTCTAATTAATCAAAAATTTTAAATTATGCTATTCAGAAGGAGTTAATTGTGCTATTAAGTATACAAGGATGAAATTTCTTACAAAATTACTTGGTTTGGAGAGCATATGATTTAGTACAAATAAATATTTTAGTGAAATAACCTGGCCTTTTGTAGCATAACATTCTATGGACTCTATAGACTCTCAATTGCCTCTATTTACATTAATTAGAATCAGATAGAGTAAAAGGATATAAACTTCAAACCCAGATCTAACTTTGGTACAATATTCTTAACCAAAGACCTCATTTGAACTTTACCAGTTTTTCCACAGATGCCCTTTTTCTGTTTCAAGACGGCAAGATGGATAAAAGATGTTTGGAAACTCCCTGTACTATTATTGTTGCAACTTATCCATAAGGCTAAAATTAGTTGAGAAGAAAAAGTCATTTTTCAGTACCAAAAAAAGACTAAAAATTTAGAAGGGCAAAAATAATGTTTTATTTTTCCCTTTAAAAAAACTTGCTGAACAAAACTGATGACCTGGAATAAAATGATGTCAAAGGAGATTTTTACACATAAAATTTTAGTAGAGAGACTATGAAGCTAGTCTGCCATAAACACTTACTTAAGGGCTCACCCCATTTTCGGCAAGAGAGCAGAACCGGGACAGTGAGTGACAGGTGGATAGGGCTAGATCAAGTTAGTCTAAAACCAAACTTTAAACAAGCTCCTGCTTCCAGTATCATCCAGTCCCTGCCCTAGTCTTACTTTCAGTCTAAATTCTTTCTATTGTATTTAGTTGGTCTCTTCCGTCTCTGGCGCTGACTTTCCTTACACACACTTTCGGATTGACCTCCTAGGACACAGCTTCTTCGGTGTTGAGGGTAGGAGCGCTCCAGCATTCTCACTGTCTCTGCAGTTCTCACTCTGGCTACTGCCTGCTAGTTATGCTAATTCTTGGACGGAAGCTCAGACCTACAGGATTAGAGTCTCTGGACATTGTCTCAGGAATCTGCATCCCCCAGAGCTCCAGAGGTGTAAATTGTAAGACCTCAGGATGCAGTTTGAACATCCACGCTTGACTTCTGAGACCCTCTTGCCTGCTGCTCTGTATTCTCCCTCCCATTGGGCCTGTCTTAACTCCCATTGCTCTCAATGGGGTTAGAAAGCTGGTCTTGGACTTTTTTTTTTTTTTGCATATTATTGAGCATATCCTTGGCTCAAAATACTTTATTTCGACCACAAATATATTAGCTTTCTCATTCATTTCCTTCAGAGTTTGACTGCAGCAATGGAGAGGGGGAAAGTGAGGAAGCCCAGTAGGGATGTGATTACGTTTCCCAACCGTCGAGTGCTAATAGGGTTTAGGATAAAATTTTATTTAGTTTACGCACATCAAATAAAATAAGACATATCTTGCTCATCTGAGTGTGTTTGTAAAATGATGCTCATACCGTGGGCACTGTAGGCCACAATATAGAAATTGCAGGTATTTAAGTGAAAATAATATTATTTGCACTGAAGCCAACTTTGATTTCAACCTCAGACAGGCAAGCAGGAACCCTGTGCTCCTGAGAATGAATGGCAGCCATAGTAGCAAGGAGTACAAGTCAACAAGAGAGAGTCAGCAACCCAAAGCTAGTGATGCAGGGCTGAGCCAGGCGTGTGTGTGGCCTCCAGGCAGGTCAGCCATTGGCCGGGGAGGGGGGGGGGGCAAGTGGGAGAGGTCAGCCACAAACGTCTGCTTCAAATCAGCAAGATGACGACCTCAGCAATGGGAGGGAAGTCAAGTAGATAAGCATTTTATCTATTCTTCACCTTAAAGCCTAATAAGAGTTAATCTTTGGCTAGTCTAGCTGTGGCATCTACAGGACTCAGTCGTGGGTGGAAACAGAGGAAAATCAAAAGCAATGAATGCCCTGGCGTGGCTTCTGGCAGGTAGTAAAAATCCATAGCTCAGGGAGGGGCAGGAATAGGACTTGACTGAGTTCCCTGTGCATATCCATTACCAGTCATCTGATAGGACTTAGTCTGTGAAATATATTACATTAAAAAAAAAATAACATCTCAGCGATTTTGTGGTTGTTGTTGTTTGTTTTGATTTTGTTCCTTTTTATCTTCACCCAAGGACATGCTTACTGATTTTAGAGAGAGGGGAAGGGAGGGAGAAAGAGAGAGAGACAGAGAGAAACATCAGTGTGAAAGAGAAACATTCATGGGTTGCCTCTTGCATACCCCCAACTGGGGACTGAACCTGCAAACTAGGTATGTGCCCTGACCAGGAATCAAACCCATAATAACCCTTCAGTCCACTGGACGACGCTCCAACCAACTGAGCCACACTGGCCCCAGGGCCATACTGTTCTGTTTTTAATTGTGTTAATAAAAACTCTTATGACACATATTTTTCACAAAAATATTAGCTTATACTGGTAAGAGAAAACCCTGGCTTTCTCCTTCCTCAAGCGTAGATGGTACAATTCCGTGCTCTCCAGGAAACCCTGGTTTCAAAGTGACTACTTCGCATGGTTCCGAGAGCAACGCTGTGTCTGCTCACACAGTGGTAGGCTGCCACAGTACCACCAGCTCATGCATAGTCCATCTTACAGCTAAAATGTTGACAGAGATCACAGATTGGCCCCCGCCCATGGTTAGTCAAGGATGAAATAGCATTTGCTCCTCCGTGGAAAATTTCCACTTCCCAGGCTCAGCATTTGGAGGTCTGAGACAAGACGATTTATTTCACAGCAGTGGGCACTTAACTTTGAAGGCTGTGTTTTACTCGTGTTGGTTTGCCATTGGATAAGCCCTGTGTATCACTTGAAGTCATTCCTACAGAAAGGAGAACGATTACCCTGGCAGAGCACAGACTAATACATTATTGTTTTTTAAGATGTGTCTCCAATATCTCCTCTATGGAGTCTTCCCTGATTCTTGCAGCCAAATGTGGTCAGCCCTTCCTCTAAATTTCCCTGCAAAGCTATCTGTATTTCTCATGTCACTTGCCATTCCTACTTATTATTTTTATTATAACATAGCACTTAAGTCTGGTTAAAAACTTAGACTCTGAATTTATAGAAATTTGGGTTTGAATCTTTGCTCGGCCACTTACGGGTTATGTGACCGTGGGCATGTTTCCTAACTCGTGTTTACTCTTCTGTAAAATGGGGGTAAAGTTAGCATGTAATGTTTTGCGTAGCTGTGAAAATTAAGTGAGAATTAAGCATCTAGCACAGATAATTTCCCAGTGAATATTGCCTTTTATTATTATTATTATCTCACTAATTAATCTATGAGCTGCTCATGTTTTAGTCAGTACTATACTAGTCTAGTGGCTCAAGGCATAGTGTCTTATGTAAAACAGGCACTCAGAAATAATTTTTGGGCAGGTAAGAGAATGATGAGGCCTTGAGATTATGAAACATGAGAAGAAAACATGAGGATAGAAAGAGAAGCTCCTGAAGGAACCTTGCAAGAATTTGCCTCACATTTGATTATGACCTAGGAGCACTACAGACACTATTACTTAATTTAATCCAAGCAATACTGAAATAGAGATGTTAGTGTGTCTATTTTCTCTGAGGAACACAGTGAGGCTTATAGACTTAGGAACTTATCTAAGGTCACAGAGGCAGCAAGGGGTGGAGCTGGGCTTCAAGCAAAATCCTCATCCCCTGACCTTCGCTCTCCTGAAGCCTCTGCCGTTCCTGTGGTTGTCCTGTTTTGTCCTGTTTTGTCCTGGGGAGGGCTGTGTTGCCAGTACACAGCCTCCTTTCTCACCTTTCGAAGCCCCAGCGTCAGCTTGAGGGAGTCTGCACAGCACGGGGTCTACCAGGGTCGATCTGATGACTGAAGGTCTAATTTAGATGGCTGCGTGCTTAATCCAATCAATTGTGTGCTAACTGGCCATCAAAAAGGCTGAGAACACAGACCCCAGAACGCCTTGGGAGATTCGCTGGTCACACACAGACCCGCTTTTGTGAGTCATACAACCAAGACCATCTGAGAAAGTAGGAGAGAATAGCTTCCATACATTCTCCGTTTAGTCCTATACTTCCCTTGTTTCCTTTGAGCTTTTACTGAATTTCTCTTCTGACACAGGAAGTTCTCTGACCCACCCCATGCCCTGCCAGTCTTATTAAAGTGTAACTGACAAACGAAAGTTGCATGTGTTTAAAGTGTATAGTGGCATGATTTGATGTACACATATGTTGTGAAATGATTATCACAATCAAGCTGATTAATACATTCATCATTTCCCATAGTTAGTATTGTGTGTGTATATTGAGAACGCTTAAGATCTCCTCCCTTAGCAAATTTAGAGTACACAACTGAGTATTATTAACTATTGTCACTATACTGTACATTAGATCTCCGTGAAATTCTTTTTATATTCTCTAGATTTAAGGCCGTGGCCCACATTCATCTCTGTAAGAATTTAAAGAAAGAAGTAAAGTGAAATTTCCTGAGCAATTTCTAAGTACTGTAATAGCACTGGAGTAAACATATGCTGGCCATATTACGTCATCTCTCTTCATTAAAAATTAGAGACAAGTTAAATTTATATTTCTGTAGGGATATTCTATAATCCATGTCAAAACTCAGAAGCTATCAAGATAAATATTAGCAAATAGCACTGCATGAGAGTCCTTAAATTTTAACACAGAAAAGGCATAATAAACCAAAGTCAACAAAAACTGGGAAAAACATTTTCAATGTATGGTAAAAATTTAAAAATATTCTTTATGTATACTGAGTACTTACAAGTTAATAAGATACTTATAGCTGCACAGAAAGAGAGGGGGCAAAGGACTTGAATGTGCTTGTCAAAGAAAAAGCAACGGCTAATGAATATGAAGAGAGGCAGGACGCTTGCCCTCACTGATAATACATCGAAACTACAAGAAAAGTGAGATATTTCTATTAGTCAGTTTAGGAAATTGTTTCTAAAAATCACTGTATTATTTTTTAGGAGAGTTACCGGCACTTGATTTAAGTGGCCCACTATAAAAAGAAACTTGCTGCCTGCCTGAAGAAAAGCACATTTCAAAAGATATATTAAAACATAAAACATCAGGGAACTCTGCTGCTCTCCTTGTACTTGGACATGGAGACACGAGACCTTCCACTTCCTGACCATGCTTCCCCCTCTTCTAGCTGTTCTGGGAGACCTGAGTGGCCACCAGCCTCAGTAAACAGATGGCCAAAGTCAACAGGGTTCTGGAAGGAAAATTCATACTTCGGGTATTCAGGAGACTCAGGAAGATCCATCTCTCCCTTTGAGTTTTTCCAAAAAGATATGAGTAGATACTTGAAACGAAGACATTTAAATCAGTGGAGTGTGATGATTTTGAGAGTGCTTCTGATGACAGCTTGCTGCTTATTAGCTGAGTTACTCTGGGCATGTGACTTATTCCCTCTCAGCTTCAGTTTTCTGATTTCATCATACATTCTTTTAATTGAGAAATGTGTACACCATTACAAGCTTCAAGACGGTGGTACTTATGTCTGCTTTGATGACTCATGTGTATACAACGGTTGAAATACCGTCAGCACTCGACACTTACTGAATGACTCTCTAAGACAAGGGACAGAAGGAATCATGACATTGTGCCAAGAAGTGAGGACTGTCCATCTCCTTGCTGGATGTAAAGAAAAACCTGTACGTGGCCACAGATAATGAGAGAAGGAGGCCCATAGCAGAGCTAGAAGAAGTGGGGGAAAGGCTCTCAATGGGAAAATCAAACCTTCTGATCATACTGTGGGGGAAAGAACTCTGTTCTCTCAAAGGGGAAAATTGGAGGAGAGCTAATATTTGGGTGAATATAGAATGCATTTTAAAGAGATGAAGTAGATATATATGTATTGTGAGCAAAATAGATCCTAGACACCGTTAGTTTAGGAAAAACAGGCAACGAAAGAGTGCTGTGGTGTGTTTTCATGTTTATGCCTGTGCATATTCATGTTTGCCAATGCATCTAAACACCAAAAGAATGTATAGCAAACCGGGCGGTGGTTTGCTCTGCGAAATGATGGGACAATGAAGGGTTTGAATTTTTACAATGAGCTATGCTGCTCTCATAATCAGTGAGAACAATAGGAATCCATAGCTGGTGCTTATGGCAAGCGTTCAGTTCTGAAATCAAGTTTAATAAAACAAAGGAAATGGACCTTTCCTTTATGTGCCTCTTTATTTCTCTTTTGCAAATTGATGTCAATATAGTTCTCTTCTGCATTAATGGAGATCTATTTTGTATGGAATCAGCTCAACAGTTAATGTTTTTGTTTTTGGTTCCAGCATAAAGTTGTGCCTTTCCCTCATATAGGAAAGGAGGGAGGACAGTCATGGGGATAAAATCATAACTCTTTGTGTCAAATGCCTAACTCTGTTTCGACTTAAGATCCGGGAATCACTTCGTATGTTCCAGATGCATCCTATGATTAAGTCAAAACTCAATCAAGCATTGCACAGCTCAGCCCGCTCCATCGTTGCCCTCCACGCTCGTATTTGAGGTGAAATATTCTCCATAGTGAAACTAAACAGCCTGTCTCCAAGGATGTCGATAAAATATAAAAGTACAGAACAACAGCTGAAAGGTTGTAAGAAAAGTAAAAGGAGGCTTATAAGATCTAAACGTATGGTGAAGCAAGGGTGTGAAAGCCGCCCCCCCCCCCGCCCCCACCGCTGTCCAAGGGGTCAGCCTGCTCCCAGCCATCCCTTTTAAACAGAAACTTTAGGTTCTCGGCTTCCGATGTGAGTCTAAGAATAGGTCCCACATGAGTATTTCTAATCGTTATCTATTTTCCTAATTACTGCCTACAACTGAGTTATACAGGAAATAATCTGTGAAAAGGCTAGCACGGCACATGTGTATTTTTCCAACAGGGCCATATTTGGGAGTTGCCCTGTTTGTGCCTGCCCCCCACCTCCCAGGCTGGATTTCACAGGGCTGGCTCTTTGCTTTCGTGGTTGTCAGAAGCCCATAGAAACCAGTGAAGCGCATGCGGTGGGAAGATTGGACTGTGAGCACATCGGTCCCTCCAGATTTCCAATGAATTGTCCCAGGTTATTGGGCAAGATAATTGTTTGTATAGTCTGTATGCAGTGCTTATATGCAGTGCTGCATAGTGCCGGCTAGTTTCAACTCCTCATGATGAGAAATCAATCTCTTAAAAGCCAGAGCAGAAGAAAAGAAACCAGCCAGTAGATGTCTCTGTGGTGCTTCAGTTCAGTCGTGGTTCTGCGTGTTTAGTCACAGATGTCTGTGGGTTCAGAGAAGCAATGATATGCAGATTTGCACCTTTTATTTTGGGCAGGTGCATGGAGGGCCCAAAGTGCCTTAGAAGTATACCCAAACCATTTCAACAATAAGTTTTCTACTATCTGAAAATACACATAACCAGTATTATCTTCATTTCTGATGTCATCTTAAAAACAAACAAAAAAGGGTGCTTTACTTACAAAGATAATTAGTTATAAAATATTGGACAGATTTTTGCAAAATGAGCACATTAGTAATTTTGGAAGTGTGTAACCAGGTGAAAGACATTTGACTCAAGGAAAAAGATATGATTTCGTACTTAACGGTTCTAATTCCCAAATAGCAGAGGGAGAGGCACCCTGGAAGGAAACAGGACAGGAAAGGTGTCTACTGGCAGGAGAGATGTCAACTCGGAGAGGTTCTGGGAGACACTCAGCTCTTCGTGTCTGTTTTCCCATTTCACACATTCTCCCGTGGCCTCGGTGCTGGGCCCCTGGGCTGGAGCGTGGGAGCGAATATTCCTGCAGTGCCTGGGACCCGCCCCTGGGAAAAACCACATGGTGCTCAAGAGTCCTTTCCAACCATCTTTAGCATTTGAGGGTTAAGAATTTAGAGGTTTTGCTAACACTAACGCAGTCGTCCTGAATCCATTTTGTAAACAGAACGTATGAAGGGCAATCATCATGGAATCAGACTTGCCTGCTGTCCAACAATGTCAGCAAAGCAAGATGCTCCACTTGCTTTAAACAATGGGTAATTCCTGCAAAACACAGACTCTATTTTCTCCTTTTTGTGAGTTTACCATAAAGAAAACCTTTATATGTCATAGGTATGCATACCTATATTATAAAGTTTAAAGGATTCCTGCGGTGACCCTTTTGTGTTGTTAAAAATACTTTTCTTTATGGGGTCAAGCAAATTATAATTCCCATTATATGTCTTTTTTTTTTGTAAGTGTGAATTTTTACATCAATATTTAAAATTAAAATTTTTATTGGGACGATTATAGACTCACATGGAGTTGTAGGAAATGGTATAGAGAGGTCAGTATACACCTAGTCCAGATTTCTGTAACGGACCCTTTGGTGAAACTACAGCACAATATCACAAGCAGGGTGCTGATATCGACACAGCCCATCAATCTTATTCGGATTTCCTCAGTTTTCTGTGTGCTCCTCTGGGGATGTGTGTGTGTGTGTGTGTGTGTGTTTGTGTGTTCAGTTTTGAAGAGTTGTATGACGTGTAAGTGTGTGCCCACCACCACGACTGAGATACTGAGCAGTTTGAACATCACAGGTCTGTCCTGTTTCCCATTTATAGGTACCCCACCTCCTTCCAGTCCCTCTGCAGCTCTCCCTGCACCCAGGGCTACCAAACCCTGGCAACCACCAATCTCTCCTCCATTTCTATAATGTTTTCATTTCTCAACTGTTACATAAATAGAATCATACAATACATGACCTTTTGGGCTTGGCATTTTTTCACTCAACATGATTTCCTGGAGATGCATGTGAGTTTTTCGGTGTGGCAATAGTTTGTGTCTTTTTACTGCTGAGTAGCTGTCTAGGATATGTAAATACCATGGTTTAACTCCTCACCTGCTGCAGGGCATCTGATCCGAGTCTCATATTTCATCATTACAAATAAAGCTGCCACAAACTTGTATGAACGTAAATTTCCATTTCTCTGGGATCAATGCTCAGGACAATTACTTGGTCAGATGGTGTATTTAGCTTCTATACAGCTTTCTAAACTGTTTCAAAAGTGATCGAGTGCCACTTTAATTTCTCCCCTGCAGTATAGGAGTGACCTAGTTTCTCTGCCTCCTTGTTGGCATTTGGTATTATCACTTTTTTATTTTAGCTATTCTGGTAGGGACATAGTAATATCTCATTGTATTTTTAATTGCATTTACATACTAGCTAATGACGGTTGAACACATTTTCATATGCTTACTTACCATCTATATAGCTTCTTTGATGGAATGTCCATTCATGTATTTTGTTCATTTTCTAATTGGATTGTTTCACCTTTTTACTGTGTTTTGAGAATTTCTTATATTTCATTGATACCAGTCCTTTGCTGGCTGTGCCTGTTGCACATATTTGCTCCCAGTCTATTTATAGCTCGCCTCTTTATCTTCTCAGTTTTGCTCAGTACTCCCTGCTCACCTTCGCTGCCTCGGCCAAACATAATAGTTCCATCCTACATAAAACCTAAAACACATTACTCTTCAAAGTGTGTCTGAATACCAAATCCAGAGGTGACACAAGGAATTTGGAGAATAAGGTATATAGGGAACTCTCAGAATAGGCTCAGAGACTGAGAATATTTGCGTTTCCTGAGACGACTCCCCAAAGGCTCCCAGAGCAAAGGAGGATCTTCAAAGTTAGGCCGGAGGGGTGGTCCACTTCAGAGACAGCACACGTCTTCCTGGCTCGCTCACTGGAAGCACAAGTGAAATGGAAATGATGGCAGGAATGAAGGCTGTGTACCCCACTGTCTGGTTTGCCCCAAGTGCCTGTAGAGCCCTGATTCAGAAATAGTGACGCAGGACAGGGTTCAGCATGAATTTTATACCTCAAATTCCAGGTTGGCTGAATGTTGGCTCTTCTAGAACATTCATGATAGAGATTCACAGCTTCTTGCCTAATTCTAAGGACCGAACCCTTGACTACAAGTGAGGCTCCATCCTCTTAAGAAATAATTTTTCTGGTTCAGACACTCCCAAATCCCATACCCATAAGTTTACTCCAGCTGAAAAACAATGAAAGTAATAACAAGTAAGTTTTTAAAACTTTTTTATTATCAAAAATTCAAATATACTCAAAAGTCAACAGATTATGAACCCTCATATACCTACTGTGCAGCCTTAACAATTATCAGATCATTCCCCATGTTTTTAAGAATGACTTTAGAAAATTTCTGTAATGTCTTCCTGGAGTTTTTTCTATTCTTCCTCCCACCTTCTCTTCCTCCCTTTATTTCCCTCTTTTCCTTCCTTCCTTTTTTTCTTTCTTTCTCTCTCTCTTCTAACTTATTCTGTATTTCCCCCATTGAGACCATATCCAGTTTGAACCCTGGACATGGTTCAAAAGTCATTAGGGAAATGAGAATCTAAGCCATAATGAGATACCACTCCATAACCCTTATGTTGATTATAACAATAATTTTTGAAAATCAGAAAATAAAGTTTAGGCAAGGAAGTGGAAAAACTGGGACATACTTTGCTGGTGGTTATGTAAAATGGTATAGCTGCTGTGGGAAGTAGCTTGTGACTATTTCAGAAATTTGATTGGTTGCCTCCCACACTCACCCCAGCCAGAGGATTGAACATACAGCCTAGCTCTGTGCCCTGACTAGGAATTGAACTCACAACCTTTTGGTGCATGGAATGATGCTTCAACCAATGGAGCCACCTGGCAAGGGCACATTTCCAGGAAGTTTTATAGTTTTGAGGAAAATGTAGGTTATAGGATTATTTGTGTAAAGATATTCTTCTCACTCCTGGAATACAAGTATTTTTGAAATATTATGAAGACAAATTAAGACCAGAAGGAGCTGGTGATAGATTTTGGTTCTAATCATAAATGAACCTTTTATTTCATGTTTAAAAAGCTACAAGAAGAAAACATGAAAAGGAAAAGAACCATTTGATATTGAAAATAATTCTTCACATATACACACACACATCCAAAATGACTATTTTGGCAGTCTATTCAATAGATACTTAATAGGTTCTGTCTTAGTCCATTCAAGCTGCCATAACAAATACCATAAACTGGGTAGCTTATACACGGCTGACATTTCTTATAGTTGTGGAGGCTAAGAAGTCCAAGATCTAATTAAATAACACATCCATCACCTCACTCACTGCACATGTTTATTTATTTATTTTTCTTTGGCCGAGAATGTTTAGGTTCTACTCTCTTAGTAAAGTTCAGTGTTACAATAAAGTATAACTTTTGAATTTTGTTTCATGTGAATGCACTTCTTTTTTAAAAATAGATTTGTAAGAAGAAGAAAGTGTATAAAATCAAGGTGTGGGCAGATCTGATGCCTTATCAAAGCCCACTTTCTGGGTCCTAGACAGCTATCTTTCCCCTATATTCTCACATGCCAGAAAAGGTGAGGGACCTCTGTGGGGTCTCTTTTATGAGGGCACTAGTCCCATTCCTGAGGACTCCACCCTCATGACTTAATCACATCCCAAAGGCCCCACCTCCTAATACCATCTTCACATTGGGGATTAGGTTTCAACACTGGGATTTTGAGGGGGACGCAGATATTCAGTCTGTAGCAGCTTTCTACTGTGCTTAATTATAATGGAAGCTATCTAAGGGGGAATTATAAGGTAGTCTTTACCCTTAAGGGAATTGTAATATAATTGGGGGGATAAAGCTCATATTAGTGAGAAGTTTGAATAAGTAAGAAAGGAGAAGCGCACAAACGTTTGTTGGCGTTCTAGGTACTATGTTTTATGTGTGCTAGTAACTTGATATAATGTTTGCATTGATCTTGAGGATGATTCTTTAAGTTAATGTTCCTCAGCTCTATTTTGCATCATGCACCCTTTTGAGAATCCGATGAAAGCTTTGGGCTTCCTAAATTAAAAAATGAAAATATGTACACATACATTTTGCTTACAATATTCAGGAGATTTTAGGACTGCTGAATTTAATCTATGGACTTCAAGTTTAAAAATTCTGTTATTAAACTTATCGAGCATTACTTCTCATTTAATAATGAAACTGACTCTTAGAACTTAATATGCTTAAGTGGCTCTAAAAACACCTTCTTCATTACATGTAAGATATATCTCTAGTTAATCAAACTATGAAATAAAGTATAAAGCTTATAATATTATATTAAACCATACAGAAATGTATTAGATACTTTGCAAAGGACTCTAGGATATCTCTAGGATGTAATTGCTGTCTCTATGACAGATTGCCTCTTTTTCACTAGAGATTTTCCCTATTAAATATTGATAAAAATCTTTCTGGGAGTTTTAATTAAAGGTATCTTGACATCAGTATCTGGTTGTCTTTTTTTTCCATTCTCAAGTAAACAAAATACTCACACTGGCTCAAGCAGATAAATGAATCAAATAGAGTTTTAAAACTGAAAATAAAGAGGTATTTTGTGGAATGTGTGAAAAGGATACACCTATGGAAGGAACACCCAGGCCCAAGAACAAGCAAGATAACAGAGAACCAAGGGCGTCTCTCCCCAGCTCTCCTTCTCGGGGTTTCCCGGCTCTTACCTCTGCTTCTCCGAGAACGTGTTAGACAATGGCCCATGTCACCTCTCAAATTATCTTGTTCTCCCTTTTAGCAATTAGAAAAACCGGGCATGTATCTTTCCTAACGTCTTGAATTTAAAATTTTACTCCAATTTTATGGCAGAGATCAATTTATTTCTTCAGCGTCCATTGAGTTTTCAACTCTCATCTAATCCACTATCGTTGGGCAGAAGGCAGGACTCAGCTACTAACAACAGGATGGTGGGGATCCATCTCCTGGGTGCCTAGGTTGTGCGGAGCATGGGCAGCAGAACGTGTCTATAAAGGGCCAAAGAGTAAACATTTTAGGGTCTGTGGTCCACATGGTCTCTGTCACAAATACTCAACTCGTATCGCGCAAATAGACGCATACTCAATATATGCAGTGGGGCAAAAGTAGGTTTACAGTTGTGAGTATGCAAAACACACAGTTTATTCCTGTATTATTTTAATTACTGTATTATTTTCCATGCAAACAGCTGTAAACCTACTTTTTCCTACCCTATATAAACAAATGAGAGCATCTGTGTTTTAATAACACTTTATGAACACGAAAGCTGATTTTCATATAGTTTCATGCATCACAATATATTCTTCTTCTTTTGCTTCCCCCGCCCCCCCTCCCCAACCATTTAAAAAATGTAAAAAACATCCTTAGCTTGGAAGCTCTGCACAAGCATGCTGCAGGCCAGATTGGGCCAATGGCTCATACTTGCAAACTCTTGGTTTAGCACAAGAAGAGCTCCTCATGAAGCTTTTGGAAGACTCCCTTCTATCTAGTGACTTGGAGATCCCTGCTTTCTTCATCTTGTCATGTCCCCGTCTCAGCGTGTGACTTCCACGGTTGCTGTAGCAAGGGGAAAGGAGGAATGAAAAGAGCACGCATGCTCTTAATTGTCTTGACCTAGAAGTAACACATATTGTGCATCGCTTTTCACCGTCCATTGGCCCAAACCAGTCACAGTATCCTAGCCGAATCACGTGGAAAGTTGGGGAATATAGGGCAGCAGATACAAGGTACAAGATATATGGAGAGCAGCAATAATCTATACTGCAGTATTAAACCAAATAGCGGCCAGTGATTTATATGTAGGGCTATCAAACAAATATGTATTCATTTTTTGCATTTGTATTTATTTTTCATTGCACAGCTGGATGCATATAAAGTCAGAAAATTTCCTCCTAAGTAATATTACTGTAAAACTAATGAATATAGAATTAGTATAGTAAATTTAATGAAGGTGTAAGATAGAATTCAATTCATTCTCATTTCTTAAATTATTTGGGAATATTTCTGCTTATTTTTATTATGCCTTCTAAAATGCCCAAATGTAGTTCATGCTCAGCTTGTCACAGAAACCCTCCATGTCGACAGCTCCCTAAGCAAAAAACAATATTTTCCATTGGTACTGGATGTCATTTAAAATGCTCATACAAAAATAATGTCCACTTTCACAGGGTCATAATGTCTACATTTTCCTTATTAGTTTTCTTTGAACTTCACATTTTTAATTCTTTAATCTGCTTGGTAGCTAAACTTTTTCATCAGTTGACTTCATCTTACATCATCCTGGTACAGTCTTCAATTCACATGGCTCCTCTCTTTACCACCCTGGGTTTATTTCTGTGTTGTTCAACTATGTAAAACTCTGCCTTCTGCCGCTGTCATCACTTCCTGCCGTTCCTCATTCTCCATCTCATTCACATCAAATTTTTCATTTTCCTGCTCCCTGAAGCCTTACCAGATTAGCCTGACCTCATGGAGTCTATTTCTAATCTTGAGTGCGCCACACCTTCGAGAATATGAGTCATTCTATTATTCATTTAATAATATAGTGGCATACACTTATATAATGTCTTTAAATTTTATTTCCCCATTTAGATTTCAGTCTTCTTAATGACAGTGCTAGTCTGTTTCTAGTTCAACACAAAATGTATTTCATAAAATTCTCTTATTTTTGATATTAATGAGAGAAAACAGATGAGACCATAACATATTTTAGTACTGAACATTTTTTAGAAATAAAAACATTATCAACTGTTATTTACACATTTGCTGAATTTGAGAGGAATTTCTTTTTATGAGTCAGTTACTGAAAATGCAATCTAAAAGACAGATGGTCAGTGCATTATTGGTATATTCTAAAGCCATGTATAATAATTTAATTTCAAGCTTTACTCAAAACAATGAGTTCAAACCTATACACACATCATTTTGTGGGGAACATTTTCTAGCACTGCAGTAATAGTAAAGGTGTAGCAGACATGTAGTTTTAAAAATAAGGAGTTCTAAAATGGATTTGAAACTTTCCTCTGTGGATGTTTTTCACCTTCTTAGAAAATAAAGTTGCCATCAAAATTACTCATATTCGTGTCTAGAGAAGACAAGAGTAACAGTGAGTTGTATCCAAATGATAGCTTCTGTAAGAAGAGAATTAGCCCCAAAGGGGAAATGTAGATCAGTGTACATGGAGGGAGAGTCAGTAACTAAGCAACGTGCTGCAGAATCAAGGGCTGAAAATTGTAATTACACCTTATAGCGGCCAGTGCTTTTCCAGCTGAGAGCTCTACGTATACCCAGGCTAACAACTTAGCCCCAAGTCGAGTCATTCATCCTCAGCTTAGTCATCTGAAAAATGAAGGTGGAGTAGTGACGTACTAACAGTTACAGCGATAGCTTCAATGTACAAGGAAGATGAAAAGAAATTAATTCAGGATGTGAGCAAGCCTGCTGACTCAATATGAAAATGAAAGAAACGAAGAAATATGGGAGATAAAAAATACCTCTGATTTTTAAAAATTCCCTCAGATTGCTTTAGACTCTCATCTCAATGTCTTCTAAAGATGTAATTACAGAAACTGTTAGTTTTCAAACATCTTCAGCTAATAGAAAGTAGTCCTGTTTTATAAAATATCACACAGAGAATTGCTTTCGAAGGTTAAACGCTACAGACCTGCTAATAACAAACCGTTTTATGCCAGAAAAATAAAAGACTGATTTTAAATACAAAAATAAAATCTATACTCTATTCAAATTATACTATAGTCAAATTAAAAATACTGAATTTAGAACAAATATATACTAAGAAGCTAGGTTAAAATTCTGGCATTGATTTGCTCCATAACTTAGTTTCTTCACATATTTCCTTAATATATATTGGGTTGACTGTTGTTGCATATATTAATTCCTTTCTGATATTTAATCACCTGAGGATGATAGAATATGTTATTTATTCATTCAACAGTTATATGTGGTCTGTCCAGAAGGTATCCAGCTATGGAATATGAAAAACAGAGACATTTATTGAAGAAGATACAAAATAAAAGAAATATCATACATAAGACAATGACACGTCAGTCCCCTTTGAGGTAGGCACTTTGGGACCTCACACAGTTCTCCCAGTCGCCATCAGATGCCCTGTCATATTTTCCTGAATCTCACTGACAGTCTGAAATTTCTTCCCTTTCTAAGGGAAAAGGCAGAAGGTACAGGGCACCAAATCTGGGCTGTAGCGGGGCTGGGTCACCTCGGAGATATGATGTTTCACCAAAACACTCTGCACAAGACGTGACGCGCGAGTGGGTGCATTGTTGTGATGAAGCTGCCAATCACCAGTTAGTTGCCCAGAGCTGTGGCCTTCTGAACCATCCAAACAGTTTCCACAGAGGAATGTTTAAGCTTAATGCAAAATTTGATGCAGATTCATTGCTCTACTAGCTTATTCATTTTGAACGCAAGGATCACACAGTACACATGCTCACTCTAGGGCATCTACCGCCCCCACTGACTAGCACAGTGAAGTCATCATTTCCACACATGTGCATTCCAGTCCCCTCTCCTTGGGTGCCAGGTTACATCAGTGTCACACAAACTATTCTCATTATAGTAACAATGGTTGGACTTTTTGTAGACAGACCTCATATATTAATTTATCGGGAATTTAGTATCTGCCAAAATTAGGGATTCTCCATCCTCTGGCCAAAGAGCAACTTGCTTCTTTTTATCACAATGAGGAGGAATTTCAGACAACAGGAGTCAGGTGATCTTCAAAGTGTGTCTCTCCTCCCTTATTCTCTTTTAAGAGTGATGGTCAAGGCATGTTCACGTTCTTCCGTCACTGTTATCTGACCTTTATATGAAGGTGGCTAACTCCATGCATTTGGATCATCTTGAGCTCCGGAAGTGGCATAGATCGCTCATATAAGAGTATTAGAGGAAGACCAGGAGTTTGCTTACTTGCCCACAGAGGAATCTGTCTAGGTTCATTCTCCCTTTATAGCAATCCCAGGAGACCCTCTGATCCAGTGCTGAAACATCCCAGGGCTGTGGCCTCTGTGCAGACGAAATCCCGCTAGATATATTACTTTATTTTGAGAAAAGGGACAAGTCTCTCTTATGGAAATCTGCTAGATAAATATTTTAGACAATGATTCTGTAAAATCCTAGTCAACAGAATATCTTCCTGGAGATTTGCCCACGATATTCTCCCTTAGTGGGAATATGCGAATTTTTATTGCAGGTCAAAGCTACTTTACCTAGCCCATGTTTGTTTCTCAAATGTTGCCTCAGTGGAGGAGTCTGATCTTTGTGTATAAAATAGACCACATACCTGCATTGTCACTTTGGCTTATGCCTTTTCTCTGCTTTATTTTTCTTCATGCTTATTATCACCTAAAAATATTTATTTGTTAATTTTCTGTCTTTCCACAATAGAAATAAACTTCATGAGAGCAGGGACTTTGCTTATCTACTGCCTAGGTTAATGTGTAGTAATAGTAGGTTTTTAACATATTCATTAAATAACTGGATGCATGAATGAAGGAAAGGATGGATGGAAAGGTAGGCAGTGTTTGGTAGTCCTCAAATGTAGGACAAAACTGATGTGTTCCATAGAAATGTTCATCCATCGAAAAGAGTGATGGGTAGCGTTAAAAGAAGTAGAGAGTCAAGGAAAAAGGCAAGCATCCTAGAAAAAGAGAAAATTATGTGATTATACGTGCAAAGTGGGGACACGTGTGCTTGGGATGCTCGAAGACTGGAAGTGGCCTCCAGGGTTTGTGTAAGGAAATGGTATGAGTATTGGGTGGGGAGGTAGGTTGAGGTCAGTTTTGTTTGTTTGTTTGTTTAATTCGTATTTTATTTTGATTTTAGAGAGAGGGGAAGGACAGGAGAAAGGGAGGGAGAGAAACATCGATGTGAGAGAGAAACACCAATTGGTTGCCTTCCGTACGTGCCGCAACCTTGGGACCGAATGTGCTGCCCAGGCGTGTGCCCCAACAGGGAATCCAATGGTGACCTTTGGCTTTGTAGGACAATGCCCAGCCGGCTGAACCCCACTGGCTGTGGCCAGGTCAGTTTTTAAAAGACCTTTTGGTGCTCTATTGAGGTGCTTTGAGTTTTATCTCCTCAATGATGGGAAGCCACTGCAGGTTAATGAGCGAGGGGAACAACATGAAAAATTGGGTGAAGTAAGAAGATGAAGCTGAAAATAAAGGTGGGGCGGGCTTGAGTTTTAGGAGACTGAGGAGATTAAGAACAGTTGGAAGCTATTTCGATGACAAATATTCAAGTGGCAAGTTTCACATTCAAATGGTGAGAAGTGGAGATTTTTTAAAAAGGATGATACATACACAAAATAGTATGCATGGGAAATCAAGCAAATCAAAATCATTTCTTTCCAACCCCTTGGGGAAATAATGCAGCCCATTTTCTTCATTATGACATTGAATATATTTAATCTTGTAACACTTAACAATCATTTAAGAACTTGGAATAGTAAAAGGAATTAGGAAAAAACTGACATTGAATAGAACAAGTTTCCTAGTTTATTTCGGTGATTTTTCATTATTGTTTATAGTCTTTATATTTTATTGAGTCAAAATAAAAAAAAAAACAAAAAACCAGAATCAGATGATTATGTTTCCTAAAGCTTAAGGCTTGGCAAATTGTCACAATCAGGATTAGTTCTCTTATTGTGTGGATGTTATTGAAAGATGGATAGAATAAGAATTTAAAATCTCTTTGAGCTCTATAAATCTGTGAAGCTCTAACAAAAGTATTGCCAAGAATTAGGAAGAAGAGGAATAGACTAACAAGAGAAAATCTTGATTTTTTTTTTAGTAAAGTCCATATTTAATCAGATTTCTCTTGCTAATCCAAGAAAATGAGACAGAGGGAATTTATAAGAAGATATAAAGAAAGAGTGCTTAAAATAAGATAAAGAGCTTTCTCATTTATGCTGGCTAAATCTAATAACCATTTTCAATTTAGCACTGAAGGCACATAGTATCCTTTAAGTCCTTTTTGAGAGTCTACGTGGTGAAGAATAATGAAGAGTAATCTGAGGAAACCTAAGGCATTATTTTTTTTCAATGAGTTGACCTATACGTTTTTCATATGTCTATTCACTGTAGTCATCAGTTTTATAGTCAAGTGGCAATGCATTTCATTTATTAACATTGCAGTGGTATTAAACATTGTAATGCTATGTGGAACTGATATGTTCCCTCTTAGTAAGGTCATGCCAATCAAAGTACTGACTTTCATTCTAGCATTCTATCGATGGTTAGTGCTCCAATTTTTAGGTGTCATCAGACTAAAAAAGATTTTACTAATCTTTTTTTAGAATGCATTTAAAAGATTTTATTTATTTTTAAAAAGAGAAGGGAGGGGAAGAGAGAGGGAGGGAAGCTTCGATGTGAGAGAGAAACATCACCTGGTTGCCTCTTGCACACGCCCCTGCCGGGACTGAACCTTCAACCGAGGCATGTGCCTTGACCAGGAGTCGAACCAGATGACATTTTGCTTTTCAGGATGATGCTCACCCAACTGCGCCATACCAGCCAGGGCAGATTTTACTAATCTTTTATATTTGCATTCTTCTTCAAAAATCGGACAAGTAACATAAAACAGCACAGAGCAATATTGTCACCTTGGAGTAGTAGATGTCTTGATTGGTCACCAAAAGGATTAACTATAAAGAAAAAATGATAAATTAGATTATATTAAAGTAAAAAATGCTCTTCAAAAGATATATTTTAAAAGTTAAAGAGCAACCCACTGAATGAGAACAGATACTTACTATTTGTGCATATATATGTATGCTAAGTGAAGTAGGCCAGGCGGTGAGGGAAAAATACCGTATGATCTCACCTTTAACTGGAACATAATCAACAAAAGAAAAAAGCAAGAAAAACATAACCAGAGACATTGAAATTAACAACAGCCTGACAGTGGCCAGAGGGGAGAGGGGAGGGGACAATGGGGAGAAGGGTTTTCAGGAACCACTGTGGAGGACACATGGACAGAACCAAGGGGGAGGAAGGAGGCAGGGAAGAAAGGTGGGGTTGGAGGGGGTGGGGGGAGGGGAGGGGAGAGGATGCAGACAACTGTAATTGAAAAACAATAAAGTAATTATTACAAAAAGAAAAATGAAAAACAAACAAACAAACAAAAAGAAATAAACAACCTAGCAGACAATGGGCAAATGACTTGAACTGACACTTCACAAGAGAATATTTAAATGACAGTAAATCTATGAAAAGGTATTCAGCTTTACTAGTTATTTTTTCAAAGTGGAAGTTAAACATAACTATATACCACTAAATAAACGCTATTCAATAGAATAGTTAAGTGAAAAACACTGATAATACCAACTGTTGTCACGATTGCAGAGGAAACAGAACTCTTGTGTGCCATAGGTGGGTGTGGGAGTTGGTGAAAACCACGTTTGAAAATTGTTTGGCAGCATCTTCTCAGGAATAACGTGTGCAAAGCTAGAGCCAGCAGCTTTACTTCTGGGTGTGTACCTAGCAGAAACACGTACATGTATGTTCATTCTCCTAAAGACACGTGGAGGAATGCTCAGTGCAGCACTGTCTATATTAGTCCTAATTTGGGTCATTACCCAAATGGCCATCAACAATAGACTGGATAAACACATTCTGGAATGTTCAACAGTGCTGAGAATGAAAAATCTTCTGCTATAATAAAGATGATTCAAAATCGTAATGTTGAGCAAAGAAGCCAGATAGCAAAAAAAATTGCCAACCACATAATTCCTCTTATATAAAATAACAAGATTGGTAAAAATAATAATAGTTGTCAGATGTCAGGGTAATGATTACCTTTTGAGGAGAGAGCGTTTCATAACCTCACTGCTATTATTTGCTCAGTTTGTGGAAATTCATTAAGCTATATATACATAGGTGTACTTCCCTCTGTGCATCTAACTGTGCGTGTGTAACACATACATTATGCTCAGTAAAAAGTTAAAAATCTTAGACAGGTAGGATGTGACTAAAAAATTTTAGCGAAAGCTCACTCAACAGAGAAATAATATGAGGCATGTCATTTTCCCTTTTACCTCTCCTCCCCACTTTTATTCTGTTTTCAGAAGTAATCCCATAAATGATGCACCATCTTTCCATCCCTAAAAATGCCATTTACTTACATATACACATACAAATAATACTTTGAAATTATAAGTTGAATTATATTTTGTGTATTGTTCCTTGCTCAATAACATTGTGTGTCTTTTAAAATATTTAGCAATGCATAACTACACATCCCTTCTTGTCGCTTATGTATGGGATCAACCTGTTGACTTTTTGGTGGTGTCATGGACAAAACATGAGTACTCATTTTAGTGAGAATGCCCCAGATTTGCAACGAGGTCGAGCATCTCTTCATTTACCTCATTTGTGTATCTTCTTTTGGAAATTTTCTGTCGATCTAATGTGACCATTTTTCCATCCAAGTGGCTTGTTTTTATTTTCTTTAATTTGATTTTTCTCTGTTAATTATAGATGTAAATCTTTACTCTGATATATAGTTTATACTTAAATTTTTATATATATTTGAAAATACGATGTATTACTTCTGTGGCTTCTGGGTTTAGTATATTTGCTTAGAAAACTCTTTAGACTATAAAATACCCCATTATAATTACTTTTTAATTTCTTTTTAGATTTTTAATAACTTAATACATTTGGATGTATTTTTGTGTATGGAATGATGTATCTGAAATTTTTCCCCAAATGGATGGCCAATTTTAACAACACTATTTGTTAGTCAGTGATTTACCTACTGATTTTGAATTCTACCTTTATCATAACTTACATTTTCGTAGATACATGTCTCTGTTCCATGCTCAGTTGTGCCACTGTGAAATGTATAGATTTTTGTACCACTGCCACAATTTTCCAAATTCATCTAGTTTTATAGTATTTTCGTAGCTAGTAGGGCAAGGAAAAGCTAATTTATTTTCCAAATCAGTTTGTGAAATTTTTAAAATTTTATTTATTTATTTTTAGAGAGAGAGAAAGGGAGGGAGAAAGAGAAGGAGAGAAGCATCAGTGTGACGGAGAAACATCGATCGATTTCCTCCTGTATGCACCCTGACTGGGGACCGAACCTGCAACCCTGGCATGTGACCCTTCCAGGCTGATGCCCAAACAACTGAGCCTCATTGGTCAAGGCCAGTTTGTTAATTCTTATAAAAATTTCTTTGGTGGTTTTTATTGGCATTACATTTATAGATGAATTTAGTGAGACTCTTTAGCCTTTACATTAATGAATTATTTCAAATAGAACTTAGTCTATGTTCTCTCTCTTGAGTCTTCTTTTATGTCCCTTAGTAAAGACCTACAGTTTTCTTCGTGTAGTTCTGTAGTTTTCACTAATTTTTAATTGGGATTATGTGCAGGCATTTCCTATGGTATTATTACTATTATGAATGTCAATCTTAAATAATGTTTTTATCTCTGGTTACGGAAGGGGGACAGACTTACTTGGGTATCTTCTGAACTCTGTCTTCCTCCCTGTACTTGGTCGCTGCCTACAACTCTGAGTGTGGGGCCTTCCCCACACTTACCTGACTGTGGCCGTTGTTCAGCCCCGTGGCACCCAGCCCCACTTCTCTCTCTCACTCTGCTCAGACCACGTCAGCCTGCGGTGCTCTTCCTGTCTGGAGCATTTCTTTTATGTTTAGCATGTTACCAAGTGGCATGATTTTAAAAAGGCAAATAAGAAAGACACAGATTCATTGATGTCTCAGGATTCTTAGGATATATTCCCAGAAATCTTTTGTTGTTGCAAAATTATTTTAAGCTATTTTCAGAGTCACAAGGCATGGGATTTGAACAGAAAGAATCTACCCAAGAAACCATACTGCCTCCTGGGGCACTCGGCATAACTTCCCCTTATGTTACTCACAGGTAGTTGTTTTGAAACCATATTCTTTAAGGCTGTTTTGGTGTCTTATTAATACATGTGCCTTTCTGTGGCCAGAGGACTGTTGCTTGAGAAAAGGTGTGTTGAACACTGTAGTCTGAGGGGTTCTTTAGCAGGCATGTCAGGAGGTCTGTCAGAGAAGATGCTTTCGCTAACCTTGCAATTATCAAATTACCACGGCCGAGTCGGCACCGCATTACCCCACAGGTGCGCTGCTGGGGTTCTAAACCCAAAGCTTTCGTTAAACTGGCTGGTATGCAGTTCAAGTCACTTTTGAGGAAAAATTTCACACTCTTTTACAAACGAGAGAAGAATATAGTGTAAAATATATGAATGTATATAAAACTTGGGACTATGTACCATGAAATTGGGTGATATTCATAAGAGTCTAAACAGATATGTTTTAATTTTATTGTATTATGGAATTTTGAATATTTAGAACTAAATAAATAATTGGTCTAATTCTTTCTGTGTGGGGTCTTTTCTGATTTTATTTTGGGGATTCAGGCTATAATTTCCTTGTTTGTGTGAATCAATTGGTCATTTGCACCTAAACGTCAATGAAGTAAATGAATTTCCTCTCTCCTTTTAGGTTTTTTTTTTTTTTTTGAGGCAGGGTGTCACTAAGTCAATCAAGTAGTTATTTCAAAAGGTAGAGGCATTGGCTCAAGAATTTAAAGCAGGTCCTTCAAGGCAGATGATTGGAATTAGGCAACATTTGTGAAAAACAGTTTAAGATTGAGGGAGGCTCTTGAAGATGATGTTGATAAGCAAACTGGTGTTTGAAAAGCAAGTTATTTGCCCAGATGAAAAAACTTTTTAATGGAACAAATGGGTCTGCAAGAATTTTCTAAACCAAACACTGATTTTTAAAAATTAATTTACCTTCTTATTTATCGAGGCAAGAATTTTCTGGAATGAATAGTCATGTCAACACAAGTGTTCCCAGATCTGAGGCCCAATAGTTAAGTTGTTTAGATGCAGATGCTGTTTAGTTGGCAATAAACTGACTAAACAGGTAAGTTTAGATTATGGAGAATCTGGAAGGATAAGCTGAGAAACTGGGCTATTGGCTGAGTATTAAATTTAGTTTACAAAGATACTGGCTTTTAGTCTTGATCTTGCTCCTCTGAAGTTTTGTGACAACATTGAACTCATCTTCAGCTTTCTCTTGGGTTTACCCGCCCCCAACACACTCAGCTACTTCTTCCACTTTGACAGTTACAGCAGCAACCAACCCTATGTGGGTGCTCATGTTTCTTGCCCACCAAGTGTACTAATGCCTCTCCCAGAGTCTCTGGCTTCTACCAACACTTTCAGGCAACCTGTCGCAGGGCGTGGGATTTGACTTTCCCAGGAGATGCCAGAGTGGCCAGGAAACTCAACCTGGAGGTGTGAGGGAGTTAACTCCCTATGGGGTGAACATTTTGAAAAGCAATAGGAAGAACAAGAAAATCCAGAAGGTACATTCTCTTCCTTCTCTCTCTGACAGACTATTATGAGTCATGGTACAGATGCTGGAGCTATCTTAAAAGACTGAGCACCTGTATCAGCAGGGTAACCAGCCTTGGCTTTTGGAGTGTGAGAGTCAGTGGTCAGCGCAATAATACATCATTGTATGTTTTCTTTTCATCCTGCCCTACCTCACTTGCCCTCTCCCTGACTCTCAGCAGCCTGGGTTTTCCCTCCCAATGTAGCCTTCGCATTTAAGTCTTGCCTCAGCTCTGTTTTCTAGGAAATCCAGGCTAGTACAGTGACCTTAAACTACTAAATCTCCATGGTCTCCTATTTTAATGACTAGAAAATGAGGAAATTGAGCTAAATTATTGCTATGATCTTTTAAAGCTCTCACATACCTATAATTTAATCAGTACAATTTTTGACCAAGGACGTATGGCAGAAAGCTGACCCTTGTAGCATTGCCACGGTTTTTAGAAATACGAGGAAAATAAGTTAAAGTGAAATAGGAAGAACAGGCATTTTTTAAAAAGTGCTGTTCTAGTCTGATAACTACTGAAAAAAGGGATGCTGCAATCATAATTTTCAGAAACGTTGCTGAGAGTGCACTATGGTAAACATAAATGTAAAAAGAAAAATTAAGTAAAAACTCATGCAAAACATGCAACTGTTGCCAATAATGTCATTGAAATCGGAAGAGCTTCATAAAGCCATTCACTCATGCCCTTGACCAGGACATTGGATCTACTTCCTGTGAAGACCAGGACTCCTAGCCATTTCTAAGTAGAAAATGCCTTTTTTTCACATTAAAGACTCCATGACAGCTGAGTGGCTCCTATGATGTAATTCCCAAGATGCTGAGCTAGGTCCTTCTCAGAACGCATGCTCTGTGTAAGCGTTTCAATGTGAGTTCAGTTTTGGGTAAGGAAGGAGATGTCCTCGTAGGTCTCTGAACACAAAAACTTTTAGTGGTTGGGACACAGCACAACTTGGGCTTTTCAGTGTCAGTGTCTGCAGGTCCGTTCGGGAGGTTGCTCTCGGTTCCCAGATGTCAGAGTGAGAAAAGGTCGTAGATCTCACCAGTGGAGCCCCTTCCCTCTACTGGTAAGGAGCAGAATCCCAGGGAAGTGAAATAACAGACCCAAGCTTATACCACTAGAGAGGGAAGGGCAATAGATAAAAAATGGCTTCGACATAAGTATTTCCTTCTCCACATCTTACAAAAGAATCCTGATAAAGCTTTTCGGCAAAACACACACAAATATGCAAATTTACTATGCTAGAGAATTTCTTTTTACTTTCTACAGTAACAAATGTTTCTTTGTCATCCGATATCCTTACATTCTATAGATAATATGAAGGAATACTATACTGTTCTTGTCCCTCTGTCATCTGGAAATTTGTGAGTAAATAAACCTTTAATAGTATAGATGTGGGGGTGTCAAACTCATTTTCACCGGGGGCTGCCACATCAGCCTCACGGTTGCCTTCAAAGGGCCGAATGTAGTTTTAGGACTGTATACATGTGACTACTCCTTAACTAGGGGCAAGGAGCTCGGCGCTGCCGCCAGGTAGAAACAAGGTGCTGGGCTGGATGAAACAAGGTGGAGGGCCGGATTCAGCCGCAGGCCTTGTGTTTGCCACCTCTGCTTTAGAGAGAGGACAAAATAAAACCTACCCTCTAATCTGCGTCTACTGTAACAGAACCAGAATAATGAGAAATCTTTACTGTCTCCGATCTGGAAAGTGTCCTCAAGCTTAAATATTGCTTCTCCAACTGCTTCTCAAGTTGGTAAGTACCACACCCCATAGCTCCTATACATTGAAATGGATCAGCCGTGACTACTCTTGCAAAATCTAAGTAGAAAGAAACAGATTCATCTCTGGTTGGCTTGGCATATTAGCATTTTACTTTGATGTATTATGAGGCATAGGTATTATGTCTCATAATACTTCTTTTTAGGTAAGTAAGTGGTAGTAACATTGATGTGGTAGGTTACGTTTTGAATAATACTATTAGAAGGCCCGAATCTGTAATTCTCGGGTTACTAATCCAATGCTAGACGATTCACAAAATATTGAACTACCTCAAGCCCTCTTTCCTCTATTGGGTTAATGGTCATTTCATTCATTCAGTCATTTGTTCAATAGTAATCTCTCTAATTTGTGGACAGCACAGTGAGGATTCAAAGAAAAACTAGGCACAATGCATGCAGTAATTTAGTGTGAAACAGATAGCAAAAAAATACTTTCGGAAGTCATTGCATAGAAAGTATCATATGACAGATACAGATATAATTACTTGGAGAGTTTAGGGGAGGCAGATGCATTTTCTGACTGATGGTATGAAGCAAAAACTTTACAAAAGAAAGTGCACAAAATCTAGGCCTTGAAGATTGGGTATGATTTGATGGGCTGGGCAGATGGCATTAGGGTAAGTGACAAAAAGACACACAATTCATATAGAACCAACCAAAAATACGTAAGTGTTAAAAAGCCATACATGAATAGGGGATAATTCAATATTTTTAAAGCGAACAGTTTGGCAAACAATCTAATTAAGGATAAATTTAGTCCCGAATGGCAAATTGGGGCCAAATTGAAGAGTATTACATAACAACGAAAGGACTTTTTAACCTTATTCTGTAAGCATTGTAAATTCATTGCAGATTGTGAGCAGGAATTAATATAATTACAACTTTTAAAATGCAAACCATCTGTTAGGGGTACACAAGAAAAATTGAGGAAGATGTAGCCATAAGAAGCAGACCAGTACGGAGGCTACTTTAGCATCACAGCATGCAGGTACAATATGCCAGGTAGACACAGGTGGCAGAAGCTTATGAGGCCAGGTGTGAGAAAAGAGATCAAACGCGAATACTGAGAGAAAAACAAGTTTAAGCAAGAGTCAGGGCCCGTTCCTAGAAAGTTTCCACCAGGAAGATGCTGGAGGAAGAATAGCTGGGAGGAAGAAGAAGCAAACGGAGTGAGCAAAGACAGAGCAGGAAACCAGAGGGCCTCGAGCCCAAGGGAGAAGGGGGTCAGGATGTCAGAGACCTGAGAGAGGTCGGGGAAGATAGGCTGAGAACAAGTCACTAATATTGTGGCTGAGAGGTGATTAAGAATCACCAGAGCAAGTGACCGCAGGTGGGCAGTGAGAATGCCCAGGCAGTGGGGGAGCTATTCTGCCTGGCAGTTTCATTGTGAACAGTGCAGTGGTGTCAACTGGTGCGATGTTCTGGAGGACGATTTGGCCACATGTTTCAAAACCTTTATATAGTACATTTACTTTGATCCCATGGTTTTGTTTTTAGGATGGCTGAATAGAGTTGTGATTCAAGATCATTAGAACAGGACACAATTGGAAATAGTCAACAGGCCTACTAATGAGAAATTGTTATATATTCATAAAACGGAATAGTATCTACCCATTAAAGTGTGTCTTTTAGCAAGGGCTGGCACTTTCTCTGCAATAGGCCAAAATGGTTTTATGTTACAGACTGTCTATGTCATAACTACTAAACTCTGCTGCAACTGCTGCAGATATGTAAATGTAATATGTAAATGTAATATGTAAATCAATACGCATGGCTGTGTTCCTATAAAACTTTATTTACAAAACCAGGTGGCAAACTGGATTTTCCTGCAGGACATGTTTTGTCAATCATATTTGGATATTATGTAATGAATTAGAGACAGTATGGCAATATTAACAAAAATAATTAACAACGTGGAAAATGACAGGCCTTACAATGATATCCACACTATTTCTAACTTTGTGAATATGTTTGGGTGTGTGTCTGTACTCCAATCTTCCAACAGAATGTATCTTCGAGTGCTAGCATCATAGAGAAATTTATTATCTACTTAGTACTTATCTGTATTTTCACCTTTGCTATCATAAGAATGCATTACTTTTTGTAACTAAGGAAGATGCTATTTTTGTATGAAATTAAAATTGTGAAATGAGATGAGATTGAAATGTTGCAGAGGGAAAATCTTTCAGGTTTTCATGCACAATTGGAAAATTCCATTGATACATGAATTCTGAATTAATAATGGTGAGTAACCTGAAAGGCCTCTCTGAGAACTGGGCTGTTTGAAAATCTGCAGTGTAGCATGACTAATCAGCACTTGCTAAGAGAAGCAAGATCGAGTTTGCAAAACCATCTTTTTAACAAGGTGAGACAATGCGAGCTGTGATAAATGGGACTGGCATCGGTCCTAGGTAGATGCCCATGGACTATGCTCTCCTCCCCGCTTCCAACCTCGCCTGGCCTCGGTAGTTTTCCTTCTATTTCTCATTTGTTTCAACTTGAAACATATTATGGTTTCAACTTGCTGCTCTAATATCGTTACACATACTGTTTCCAGTGTGTGGGATAGGATGTTTCTCTCCTTTATTTCTCTTTTAGGAACATACATAGTACTTACTAAATTCAAAGGATTATTATAAGACTCTCTATGTAACGTAAAAAGCATAGTAATATAACCAGTGTCCATAAACCCAAGAATTAAATCATCACTGACAGATTGTATGTCATGCTTCGCCCCCCATCTCAGAAGTGATCACTAGCCTGATTATGAATTCCTTACTTTTTAAAATATATAGTTCTATCACATTTGCATGTATGCTTGAACAATATATTGTTTAATTCTGCCATTTTTTGTTTTACTTCTATGAACACTGTATCATGTTTAGTCTTCTGGGACTTACTTTTTAATTTAATATTATGTTTCCATACCCATAATGTCAAAACAAGAAGACCATAGCAAATATAGCACCTTCTGGCTTTTAGCATTCACTCTCTTATAGCAAACATTACATGTACGCATAATTGTTTCATTACGCACGTACAAATTCTGTCTGGAAAAAGTCCAGCCATTGTCAATATAATGAGAATGGTTTGCACGACATCAGTGTAACCTGGCAGCCAAGAAGAGATGACTGGAGTGCACATGTGTGAACAATGATGACTTCACTGTACTAGTCAGTGGGGGCGGTAGATGCTGTTGAGTGAGCAGGTGTACAGTGTGGCCGTCACATTCACTATGACTGAGTGAGGAGAGCAATGAATCTGCATCACATTTTGCATTAAGCTTGAGCATTCCTTTGTGGAAACTATTTGGATGATTCAGAAGGCCACAGTTATGGGCAACTGGTGATTGGCAGCTTCATCGCAACAATGTGCCCACTTATACATCACATCTCACGCAGAGTTTTTTGGTGAAACATCAGACCACCCAGGTGACTCAGCCCCGCTACAGCCTAGACTTGGCGCCCTGTAACTTCTGGCTTTTCCTCAAACTAAAATTGCCTTTGAAAGGGAAGAGATTTCAGACTGTCCATGAGATTCAGGAGAACACAGTGGGCAGCTGGTGGCGACTGGGAGAACTGTGTGAGGTCCAAGGTGCCCACTTTGAAGGGGACTGAGGCTTCTTGTATCTTGTGTCTTCTTCAATAAACATCTCTATTTTTCATATTATATGGCTGATTCTTTCTAGACAGATGTCATCTATTAGTATCTTTTCTCTACATTTAAATTTTAAGCTCCTTAAAGGCAAAGGGTATGGTTGACATAGTCCCTTAAATAAAACAACTGTTCTGAGCTCTCTGCTGATTAAATTTAATCAGTTAAGAGATCAACTTTCGAACTTGTTTTCTTCAGTGTAATTTCTTAGCTTAGTGTCCAGTTCATTCTTCCCACAAATATTTGCTGAGGGCCTACTCTGTGCTGAGCAATCTTCTAGGCTCTCAAACTATTACTTTATCTAAGTAAATACGACAGATTTCCTTGCAGAGATTATGTTGCAGTGGAGCAGTTAGAGGCAATAACTAAATTTAAAAAACATTAATGTTATATGGGGAAGGGTGCTACAAAGAAAAAGAGAGTAGGGCAAATAAATAGAGAAAGCTGAAGGGAGGCGTTTGTATGGAGTCTGGTACATTTTGCCTCTTACAGAATGAGCTTCTGGGGGTCTATCTTTTGTTTGTTTTTGCATTTACTTTGCTACTTATGGACAGAATATGCTAACCATAGAGTTTTTAGGCCTTTAATAAACGCTTTGCCAATATAA
The DNA here is from genome assembly GCA_004026765.1 of Micronycteris hirsuta. NCBI lineage: Eukaryota > Metazoa > Chordata > Mammalia > Chiroptera > Phyllostomidae > Micronycteris > Micronycteris hirsuta. Next base: position 31,472 of record PVJI01003899.1, on the reverse strand, counting down.
GAAAAGAAAAATCAAACTTTTAAAATTCCCTCTTTCTTTATTCTTTTTCTTTGCATGTTTTAAATGTGGGAGAATGAACCAAAATATATGGATTGCAGTCAATAAAGTACAAATTGATTTTCTTCCTGAAAGCCTTCTGGCTTTGACATTTTCAAGGGCACTATTTATTTAACAGACGAGATCATCCATCATCCTTTCTGCTTTCAATAGCACTGTCTGGGAACACTAGCAGACCCTGTTCGCTACTCGTTTTTCCCAAACTCAAACCCACTGCCCTGTTGCTTAACCAGCTGGCATTCCGGAAACCCTTGGGGACACCCCTCAGAAGTATCACAAGAAACGGAAGCTCTTCCAAGTTACCTTTTGTGTTAACCTGGTGCAGGCACTAGGACCGCCCAGACGCCCGTAGGCAGCCAGGCTTCACAGAGCCTGTCAGCGGGATTGAGCCGCCTTTGCTGTTACACAAGAGAACAGGCAGCAGCTGTAGCAGCTCAGCATCCTTCCCCCTTCTGGTGGACTGGAAGGTATTTACTTGCTATTTACCGTTCAGATTTTGTCCACCGCCAGTGTGCCTTGAGTGTTCACTCAGTCTGACGCTTTGAATGCTGTCCAGCACTTGTTGGGTTACTATATTATTTTATGTTAATTTCCACAGCTGATGGAAGCAACAGTGCCATAAAGAAATGGGCTAGATATTTCCAGAGGCTGAAATCTGAAGGCATTTGGAGGTGTAAGTACATCGGTCCCTAATCTCTGACGTGCTGGCTGTGGTAGTTGTGTCTCTTGACCTTCTTCTTCCTCGTGGAAAGAGGCAATGTAAGATGCCATTTGCATATTTCATTCATGAAGGAAAAGCACCAAGACAGACGGTGACAGAAACCACTAATGTTGGGCCTGAAACTCCACTTTGGAGTGGCTGTGGTTCCCTCTGCTAGCCTGTGGGTTTGCAAGAGGAGAAGCTGGATTTGCAGCAGAGTTTTGATGGGAAGGAGATTTTGCTCAGGGCTGCAGACGGCTTGGTTGTTTGCTTTCTGCTTTCTGTTTTCCAAAGCTCAAAGATTGTCCTTTCTAATCACTGCTGTGGTGCAGTGTAGGAGTCTTTTTATATTTTCTTTATTTCTGCATTCCAAATGCTGTTATCATAAACGTGGGCTGCCAGAAAGCTGTTAAACCATTCTGTACCTCTCAGTGTAAAGCCATTGAAGAAAAATCTAGTTTGCTTTCACTTGGCCAAACTATACTCAATACTGTAATTAGTAGATTACACACAAAAGCATTTGAAAAAAAATAATAATTTAAGATTCCCTTTCCTGTTCAGCAATAAATCTGGTTATGTGAGATAAGGGAGTAGTTTGCTATTAGAAAACCTAAATGAAGAAGACTCTATAGAGAAAATTGAACATTTCTAAGTATTTTATGAATCAATTGAAGATGCTTTTTGGGGTCTTAATAACAATTTCATGTATTAAAAGGTCTTTAAAAACTTTAAAGCCTTGTCAAATTTCTAGGTTAGATTATTGCCTTAGAAATTAGATTAAACTTAAGTATCATACCAAAATATAAAAGTAAACATATTTAAAAATGAATAAAATGTTGAGTCATATTAATGGGCAATTCATAAGATAGTTTAAGATAAACAGTGCCATCAATTTATTTCAGGAAATAAAATATCAAACTAAGACTCAAAACAAGGCATCAATATTGAAAATGTGACTTTAATGACAAATATTTTAAAAATAACCGCCAAAATTATTTTCATGGTTCAAAATTGTGTAGTTTAAGTACATTATATTTGATATATTGAATTACCCTAAACAAGATTTCAAATTTTTTAAGTATTAAACTTTTGAAAACATAACTATAGTTCTTCTGAAACTCTTTTTGTAGAGGAAAAAGGGACAGGAAGATAAGGGAGGGAGGATTGAGTCTTACTTTGTTGTTCTATTTTTTAAATATTTTGGACATTCTTACTGAATTTTCACTACATAAATATGCCACTTATATTTAAAAAATATGTAACAAAAATTACAAATGATTATAGCAATTAATTTGTAACATCTTTAAAAGCAAATAAATGTAAGTATATGAAAATAGCATTAGGACTGCTGTGGAGTATATCTTAAGCAGAGAAAAATCATTGTTGAAGATGGTGCCTTCAGGAGGAGGTTAGGGAAATCACATTGGGAGTAGTCATAGAATTTCAACATTTTGTGAAGCAAAAGTAGTCTTTTACATTCATTTTTAGTTGGTATAACAATGTACTACCACTCCGCGAACTTTGTGTTAGTAAAGTTTCTCGCCCTCTCTTTTAAAAAACTTTTCTATATTCCAAGTCTGGAAAGATGATGCATTTATTCAAATTAGTACCTATTTTTGGAAATTTTGCCCAACATATGATTTGCAGCCTTTAGCTTCAGTTGTCCATCATACTCGTTTTGTGGGTGTAAGTCATTTCAAAATAACTTCATTAGATGTCGAGGGACAGATTCATTGAATTCAAGGATGATAGGAGAGGAAAAAGTTCTAAGAACGTAGATGCTATTCAGAATTTGATATTCTTCTCAGGTTATGAACTTTCTTCCTGAATTTAACTCCTAAAGTTAAGTCTACTGGCTAGGCCTAATTGAGTGAAGACATGGGAACCATATCCCTCAGAAGCCTGAACTGCTGGCAAACATGTGGGGCTTAAGCTGAAGAATAAAATGGAGAAGCTGAAACTAATTTGTTAAAGTGCGAGAGTAGGGATTATCTGGTCATTTTATCCCTGAGGATAATCCCTTTAGTCCTTAAAAAGTCTCCGTGCCCAGGAGATCCCGGTCAATATTCTTGTTACCTAGACTTAATGGCTAGGAATAAGCTAGATATTTCTAAAAGATTAATTTGAACATACATACTTTTATTTAAAAGAGATTCAGCCAATAGCCAGTCTGGTTACACCAAGTTCAGCCTCAGGGGTATGTTTTTTTCTAAAGAATGTAACACATTTTCACAGGAATAGAGTGCTTTGTAAGACATTTTAGGAAGAGACAGGCAAAGATAAGTTTTCCATTCTTAAAACACCTGGAAGGAGCTAACGGAAAGAGAAGAGGAGCATCGGCCACACTTGTTCGAACATTTCAGTTTGCTTCCACTTCGGTTTTCTGAGTGCCCATGCTTTGGGTAAAAAGATGTCTGTCTCCCAGTAGAAGCCCCAGAAAATGCAGGGGGTCAGCTGGGGGCTGACTTCTCCTGGTAAGCCTGTGGAAAGCAGTGTTTTGTTCAAGGGATAAAGGAACAACTGTAAAGAAATAACAAATAGTTCTTGGTTGGTCCTGAGAGGTGATTCTCACGCTGATACGAGTTTTTAAGAACCAGTTGGTCACATATACGAGCCACAATAAATGGGGATTACATGTAACTGGAGGATTTCTCTGAAATCTAATTATGATTTTTCTCTTGTTAAATGGAATACTTAAAAGGAAGGGAAACAGCTTTTATTAGTGGTGTGCCATGTCCACATCAGTTATAGTTGTGTGAACCAGGAGGAGTAAGTTGTGATTTTTTGTAAAGTTTGGCAAAAAGGGTAAGCTATTATTCATCTAGTTTTGGGAAGAAGGTTTTTTCCAAAGCAAAGTTCTTGTTTCCAGAAATTAAATTTCAGTTATAAAGAAATACGTTTGTAGGTAAAGCAGAGAGCTTTTAAATGTATAAGATCATGCCTTGGACTATAAAAGGCCAATTAACAATATGAAATGTGTGCCATGCATTATTAATAAGTAGGTTTACCCAAAATGTTTCCACTGTCCTTCCTGGCTCACACAATTAGAACTAATATGGACACCGAAACCACTAATATACTTCCATTTCTTTTCACTTATGCCTTTTATTTTAGATGGAAGAAGTTAGAAACTCTAAGGAAACTGCTGATAAATATTCATCACAATTCCATAGATTTTTAAGTTGCAAACAAGCTGTGCTTTGCCCCCATATATGATGCAATCATTGTAGTTTGTACTTTGGAATTCATGTAAATTTTATGAACATAGAATTTAATATTTTGGATTATTTTTATTTAATAGGTATTAACCAATTCTTCACTGTATGCCAGGTATGGAAGTTAGACAGTAAACAAGATACATCCCACCATTCCTGGTTGTCATCTCTTTGGAAGGGAACTAGACTACAGACAACTGTTATAAACCAAACACATTATTAAAATCCTTTAAAAATTATTAGTTAACTTACTACAAATTAAACCAGCCAGAATGTATTCAATAAATACTGACTTGAAAATTGGAAGAGAGTGCTATAATAAAGAATGACTTGGTGGCTTTTTTGTGATTTATTTTGTGCGAAAAAAATGACATGCCAGGGACCCCAGTACAAGAGGCTGCTAATCAGTGCGTGGCCGTGTGCTCTGGTAGAAAGAGGGAAGACTCTGTGCTAATCTGCTGCAGTTCAAACCCATTTGATGCTGTTCCTAAACCTTGAAATCTAGAGCATTTTATTCCCTTTACAGAGTTTTGAGAATAATGAGCTTTACAAAGTTTTGAAAAATATAGTAGTGTCCGCGATGACTTACAAAGTGTTGTTGCAACTTACAACTTCACCCTTTTGAACACCTCATCAAAGAAATGGCTATTAACCTATTTTATCATTCCTGTGCCTTTTTCCTTAATCTTTTTTGGTGATTCCATATCACACAGTTGAAGGACAGAAGACAGCCACTCTGACAGACAGTTAAAAGAGAGTGCATTGCTCCAGAATCTTCTAAAGACCAAGTCTCAGTTAGGAGCTCTGTTTGATGCTGTCTTGGTAGATTTTTGATCACCTCCTGAGAAACCAACACCGTGGTTGGTGGGGATTACTTAAGATGCTGTTCCTTCCAGGGAATGCTGGACTGAGATGGCCACCTCCGTGGGGGTTAGTTAGACCCGTGTTCCCTAGCAGGTCTGTGCTAACTGGGCTTGGCCTGTCAAACACAGTTTCTTGAGAGGTTCAGTGAGATGAATGAACATGCACCTTTACAGTGCACAGCACAGGTTCAGGCTCAGGTTGAAGAAGCAAGTTCATTGATGAAGAAGGTAGTAAGTAGAATGAGTCACATCTAAACACTTCTGGAGTTTTATCATCTCATCAGTGTATAGCCACAAAATATATGCCTGCACACAAACAACCATGTGTACTCTATATATTTAAAAAAATTTTAACTAGAAAATTGCTAATTTTCTTCTAAGTATTTCCGCCCTATTGCTCTTGGCAATACAGCTAAGCAGAATGGCAAAGCTGTTCAGCAGTATGTTTTCGTAGTCATTTCAACGGAAAACATTAATCCTGGATTATCAACTAGAAGCACTTGAAGCTCCTATCAGACAGAATCCAAAATAGGAAACTAAACTAAAATCAAACCATGCAAGGCACTGGTCTTGAAAAAAGGCGTGGGTATGGGAAATAATTCCATGATAGGTCTCAATCTGGCCAAGTTCCCGATCTTGTAGAATAGGATGGACCCCTCCAGAGCGGCAGCCACAGACAAATTGGCAGAATCAGACTACAGTCTGTTCTTGTGCAGGACCAGGAAAAAGCAAAGGTCCTCGATGAGGGTGAGAAACGCAGTGGAGAGGGTCAGATTAGCAAGTGAAATTCAAGTTCATGAGACTTTGTGTTACTAGCATTTAAATCTGTCTGCAGCTTTGGCATGTCGATGTGTGTGTCCTTCAAAATATAACTTGACCTCTTTAGGTCTTAGTTTCTTTATTGCAATATACTGAATTTTAGTAATAAATTAATATCATTAAATGAGGAATAAATGTAATACATGAATGTCTAACAGGCACATAATTACGAAACGAAAGTTGGAGTAGCAATAATCTAGTAGGCAAATACGTTTTAAAGCAGAAAGCATAGTTAGGATTTAAAAGGGTTGTTAAATAATGATTAAACATACAATTCACCAGAGAGGTATATCCATCCTGAACTTGTAAGTACCTAATAACATAACCTAAAAATAGTATAAATATATATAAAACAAAGGGAAATTGACAAATCCACAATTATAGCAAGAAATTTTACCAAAATTCTCTTAGAAACTGGGCAAAAATTGAAAAAGACAATTTGAACAATGCAATTTACAATCACAATCCAATGGACTTATATAATAACTGCAACCAATAAAATTATTCTTTTTAAGCATACATAAACATTTCTTTTATGCATAAAAATTGACAAACACAAAATACAAAGCCAGTGTCAAAAAATGATGAAAATCACTATCATATAGTTAATATTATTTAATCAGAAATGTATGTAGTTCAAATTAGCCATATACACTTATTATATTATCCATATTAGCCATATTATCAAAGGTAATATAATCCAGGCTTGAAACTTTAGAATATAGTCTTAAAGATAGTTATCAAATCTCATTTAATCCCATTACAAAAACTTTACTTTGATTCATGCATCTCATGGACTGTTTCTAACCAGGTCCCTTCTCACCTTTTACCCCAGGGTACTGTGTAAGGGTTGAGATAAAACAACTAGATTTATGAAATGAAGACTTTGAAATTTTCTCATTCACCCACTTCTGCATGATAACCAAATAAATACACTATTGGTTTATAATAAATCTCTGATTCTGATTCTGGGACCAAATTTCTACTGGGCCTACTTGGATAACTTTTATGACCTGTGGGCAAATCTTATTTTCAAGATTTGAATGAACTCATAACTGGATTTAAGATGGTCTATACTGTGGTATCCTAGATTTTCCTAGTACAGAAAATATTTCAATCACTGCATAAAAGAAATAGCAACCAATTTCATTAATGATGGAATCTGAAAATGTGTATCACAAATATTATAGGTGTTATATTTTTACCTATGCTCTTTTAATTATGTTGCTTTTCACTTATTTTTTTAAAGATTATATTTATTTATTTATTTATAGAGAGAGGGGGAGGGAGGGAGAAAGGGAGAGAAATGTCCATGTGTGGTTTCCTCTTGTGGTCCCCCCGCACCGGGCACCTGGCCCGCAACCGAGGCATGTGCCCTGACTGGGAATCGAACTGGCGACCCTTTGGTTCACAAGCCAGCCGGAGCTCAAGCCACCGAGCTGTAACAGCCAGGGCTCACTTATTTTATAAACTATTTTTAAAACCTGCAGAATAAATAACTCTTTGTGACTCTCAGCAGACCATTGCAAGGCCCTTCTTCATGAAATTCTTAGGATTTACAACTTTCCATTTGTCTAAATTCAAAATAGGTCAGAATTCCATTTCCAAGGTATATCAAATTGGCTCTCAGTCTGAAAAGGGAGGAGAGACTTACCGTCTGAACATTGTGTATGCAGTCTGATAAAGAATGACCCCCTTTTATGCCCCGACAAGACTAAAACTCCAGGAAAGAGACCAATCTTACATCATTCTATGTGTATGTCGAAAGCTGTCTGTCTGAAGAATGAATGACTCCGTGCAGGAGCCGCTGCTCCTGGTGAAGCGACCGTGTAAATGGTGCTTCTTGGTTCTGAAGGGTTGCCTGTGGCCATTCCTGCAATACAAGGGCAGTGGGTTCCAGGTCTGAGTTCTCTTCAGAATGTTCGAGTCTCTTCCTTTCAGTAAGCTTCTGTTTCAATAATAAATTGAATCCATTCAAACTTTTCAGACTTAGAATGTGTAAAGTGAATTTGGAAGGGACTTTTCAAATCTTGGTCTCACACCCTCGGTTTAGAGATGAAGACCCTGCAGTTCTAAGTGGTCAGGTTATGACGTGCCAGATGTGAAGGAGAAACCATGTCTTACGATTTTCAACCCAGCCTTACTGGATCAGCAGATAGTTTATTAAAGGAGCATTTCAAAATGTGAAATCATAACTGTCAGAAAAATATAAAGTGGATATGTGTAAGAGGTTTTCTTTAATTCATTAATTAATGAAGGACGTCAGTACAATGTAATGACTTGTTTGAAGAGCATTTAAGAAGCTATTGGCAATTTTAAAAATTGTTAAGATAAGACTAGGGAGTTAGAAAAAAAGGTTAGGGGTTATCTGTTCCATCAGACAAAAATTATTTGTATATCTACGGGACAAAAGCCTATAAGTAACTTCACTAAATCTAGGACTTCTAATAAACAGTAAATAGTAAGGTGAATTAAGTTGCTTCCCTTAGACAATCTTTGCATGGCCTTTGTCCCATATGCTGTGGGAGGTACTTCCTGCCCATCTTTTTACCTCATTTCCAAGGATTAGATCAGGGGTTGACAACTTAGTCTGTGTACCAAGGCCAGCTCATCACCTGTTTTGGGACACAGGTGTGGTCTGATTATTTCCACAGGTTCACCAAAGGTGTTAATTCACCAAGGTCTCCTGGAGTTTGCGCACATGCAGCATGGAGCGACCTCTAAGGCCACAAAATCTACCCATCTGAAAATTTTCATAAGGAATCTGGAGTTGGACTTTTAAAATTCTCTTTTAGTACTCCCTCTATCCTAAGGCTCAGAAACCAAGCCCCTAAATACTCTCTCCACTAGAGCTCCCCCTTCTCTTCTAGAGCTCCCTCAAATTTGCTAAGATCCCCAGCCTGCTGGAAGTAACCTCTTTACTCCCCGGAAGGATGGGCCTTTGAAGCAGGTACTGAGCGGCTTCCTAGAAACACTGTGGGTGTCCACCCAGCCTCTGTTCCTCAATGATCAGCTGCCATACTTGATTAAATAAGAATCCTCTGAAATATGACACTCCAAGCGCAGACTTTGTTGCAACATTGATTCGTGCATTTATATCCTAGTAAAAATAGGGGCAGTTTCTTATTGATTCTATGCAAATCACGTATTGCCATGGAGTGCACAAAGAGTAAAAATATTTGCTTCAGAATTCCAAGTGGGTCCGTGAGATTCAGGCACCATTTAGAACATTTAATTCAGTTTACAGAAGCATAACCTTCTGAGGTTAGATTCAGATACAGATTAAGAAGAAAGAGAAAGGTTTTTCTTCTATATTTATTAAACAATAGAAACTTAAAATAATGCCAACCATACTTCAGGTGAATAACCACAATGAAATACTCCTCGTGAACTCATTTAGTCCTGGTAAAAGTCCAAGTCCAGGTGGCCTTGGAGTTAGGGCCAGCAGTCCGCTTCCATGCAGTCTGGCTCTGGACTAGAAGCGCCAGGCAATCCCGGCTCTCCCCACCAGCACAGGCTGAAAGCTGTCCTAGCCATGGGGGTGGCGGGGCGAGGTCTGTTCTCTGAAGAGTTCATGGTACGGTTCTTTCTACGAGGTTCTGGGACTGTCCTTTGTTGAGTTCACCAAGCCTGTAGTCTATAGCAGAGCATCAAGAAACGGAGAGAGTTTGATGACAGAATCGGTGTAGTCAGTTTATGATGATGACCAGGGATGTCAGAATAGGGAAGAGTAAAATTCTCTAATTCATTCCCATAATCGCTTGACCAGAGTGTTTTTCCTGAGGGTGAGAACATGTTATGGAAGGCACCAAGAAATCTCCAGGCCTTCCGAAAAAAGCATCTAAGTATCTAACTGGTTACTGTGAAGCTGCCAAACAAGCCCAATTATTTGTAGCACCTTCTTTCTTCTTTTTCACTTTTTTAAAGATTTTATTTTTATTTTTAGAGAGAGGGGAAGGGAGGGAGACAGAGAGGGAGAGAAACAGCAATGTACAGCTGCCTCTCACATGGCCCTCACAGGGACCTGGACCACAACCCAGGCATGTGCCCTGACTGGGAACCGAACCAGGACCCTTTGGTTCCCAGCCCGCGCTCAATCCACCGAGCTACACCAGCCAGGGGCCTCTTTTTCACTTTTAAAACAAAATAAGAATACTTTTTTATTTCTTAGATGCTCTCGGTGAAATCTCAAAAATAATTTTATGAGTGAATTTTAGGAGCTTTTTGGGAGTGACCTCCCAAACTGCTAAAGTCTAATTTTAAAATCATGACTCTCTGGCAGATATAAAAATGATCATATGTAAACAATTTCATGTAACTTAGTAATTAATAAGGGAACAGATGTTCTGATTGCTTCAGGGAAAATATGAGAAATTATATGTATATAGGTAATTCAATGATATGCTAGGATAATGTTACTGAGTTAAATTTTAAAACTTGTTTATATCAAACAGACAATCTTTGGAGTCACTTGTTCACTGAGCAAAAATGATTTGCACATCTAATATACAAAATTCTGCAGACTAACAATCAACTTAGTAAGAAGTCTCAGAGCTCTAATAACAAAGCTGAGACAAACTAAGTGGTACATTCCTCTGGACCCATGTTCTCCAATAAGGTAGCCATTACCTATTTAAACATGGTGACTCAAATTAACTAAAATTCAATGTAATAAAACTTATAGTCCCTCAGCCCCACTACCCACTTTTCACAAGCTCCGCGTCCACACCGACCCAGTGGCTGCTGTACTGGGCAGCATTTCATCTTCACAGGAAGTGCTCTGGGTCAGTGCTGTGCCCACCTGGACCATCCTCAGGGGGCCACGGACCCAGTACAACATTAAAAGGATATGTCGCCCACCTTCCTGCCTTATTTCCAAGTTCCAGAGAATTTTTCTGTCAGTTTTCATTGTGATACAATTTATAACTGTCTCAAAGTAAAATTAGGTAGTGAATCCTGGTATCTGAACAGATTTAATATGCATCATGATTTTGCCAAAACGGATAATTATACCAGAAAACCAAGGGATACATGATACGTGTTGATAGTGGTATACGAATGACTTTAGAGCAGTGCACACTTTAAAAGAATATAATAGTACTGAAACACATAATTGTATTACTTGGTTGACTCAGGATGATTCAATCAACACTCTCCCCAAACCAAAGAAGATGCAATATTGTGAATGGCTCTGGTAAGACAGAGTGGGTCAAAACAGAGCAGATGTGAGTCAGAGCAACCAGAGTATCTAAGGAAACTTGTGTAGCCTTTGGCTTAACGTAGAACTCTATTTTTCTGAGCTCAATTATGCTAAAACAGAAGTACACTTATTGCCAAAAGTAACTTTCAGATTTTGTAATAACATTCAATAGTGCAGTAAGAAAACAGGACATCATAATAGAGAACTACTTTACCTTGGATTTCTCATTAACAAAATAAAAGCATTATTTCCCTGAGTTTCATTACTCTTTATAAATTTCTATCATTTATTAAACAAATAGCTATTAGGTGCTTATTATACAGATAAGACAGAAACAGTGTCTACCCATATGGAGGCATACAGACTGGTAAGAAAGACAGAAATAAACAAATAATGACTTAATAACGCATGTAATTTTTATGACAAAGTACTACAGGAGAGCATATGAGGGGAATGCTTTCCTAGTCTGTTGGGACAGGGACTGGGCACGTATTTGGAAGGATACAGTCAATAAAGGCACCTCCAAGGAAGTGACATTTAAATTAGGGTCTGGAGGACAATGAGGGCTTCCTAGGTAAAGGAGAGCTGTGGCGGGCATGAGGTGGGAAAGTTCTTGCAGGAGGTCCTTGGCCAGGGAAGGGCCATGGGCACTTCAGGTTTAATTGGATGATGCCTTAATGACTTCAGAGAACTGTTTTTAACTGTTACTTGTTTTTTGGGGGAAAGAATGGGTAGGTCGGCACAGAATACTTTCTTATATCAAGTTGCAGTCAAGGAAATATGTAAGTAGACAAAATGCTGGTGACTATCTTTTCATTCAAAATTGCCAAAAATGTTTCCCTCTGTGGAAGATAGCTGCCATGTTGAAGTCACCTTGACCTTCCAATAAGGTCACGTCTGGAAAGGTTGGCTCTTAATCTTTTCCTGATTTGCTGGTTGACTGTCAACTCTCTGGGCCATCAAAGTTTCTTTCCTGTAAGTAAGAGTCAAACCTTGGCTGGAGGCCTAGCTGCAGGTGCCTAAGTAATCAGAGAAGGAGAGTTACTACTCTCCTTGCCTGAAAAAATAACCCCAAATCAGTGCTCGACTAATTCAACCTTTATTTATAGTATCAATTATAGATAATCTACATTCCGATATCTAAATGATAGTAAATTTGATTGCAGGATTTTAGATTGGCTAATGAATAGATGGATCAAAATTTTATATTTGAACCTTACCTGGAACATTATCTTCTTATCTCTCTCCCTTTCCACATGTACCTCTCATGATATATTTATCCCACTATTACAAATTTGTTGCTGTATTTGACATGCTTTTTGGGATGTGAGCACATAATCCTTTCTGTATTTCCAGCATTGAACATACTGCTTGGCAAAAAGAGATGTTCAATATATGTTTATTGAGAGACTAAACAAGTAAGGATAAATGTAGGATTCTAGATTTATGAGTATATTAAGAGAAAGAAAAAAACCTTAAATTACCTGGCTAAATCTCTTAAATAAAATTTTTCCTTTATTTGAAAGTAACAATAATATCTGTTATTGACTAAATACTATGAATGAGGCAAGAGATTTTAAAAAATGGGAATATAAATATCATCAATAATACGTTCAGCTTTTACTGAATGCCTAAAAGAGCGGTATCATGCATAGTTCTTGCCTTCTAGAAATTTATGACAAGGATAAAAAACAAGCATGTGCTTAAAAATGTGATGACTAATATAGGAAACGTGTATCAATTCCAAAAGATTACAATAAAAACAGAGATACCAGAATTGGGAAGGTTAACAGTAAGGATGTTCTAAAGCCCAGATCATTTTATAAACGCAAAAAAGGAAAGAGCTTTCATATAATCCAGGCTCCTTTACTTATTCTTAGATGACTAACTATTGATTCACAATCTTGTCCTTTTGCATACAGTTTCCGTTAATTTAAAGCTGACTGCCTTTGATGATATTAACTAATATTTTCCACATAACAACTGGAAAAAAATGAAATTAAAATGTGTTGACCCCCTATCCTCTCCCAGACATTGTAAGCAAATTTTTACATGATGTATCTATACCTTAAGCCACCCTTTAAACCACAAACATATTCATAGGATTTTTAGAATATGATGTATGTCTTTTGCCAACTGTAGGACAGAACTTGACTTGGACAAGAACACTTTTGTTTTCGTAAAATGACTTCGTTGTGTTGTACTTTACATCGAATAAATGACGCCTTTTTAAACTGAATGCATCTTGAAAAGTGTATCCTTCTCTATAAACAGGAGCACAATCAAGATAGAGAATGTTATCATCACCCCCAAAGTCCCCTGATGTGCGTTTGCGGTCAATCGCGGGCTTGGGCTGCCTCCTGACAAGCTATTTGTCACTGTAAATTCATTTTTCTTGTCTGGAATTACATAAATAAGGAATCACGCAGTATGTGCACCTTTATGTATGGCTTCTTTCACTCAGTGGCATGTTTTTGAAATTCACTGATGTCCTTGACTATGTCAGTAGTTTAAGATTTTAAAAATTCCGAATAGTATTTCATCTAATGGTTGCGCTGCGGTTTGTTTATCCATTCTCCTATTAATGGACATTTAGGTAGCTGCCACTTTTTTGTTAGTATGAGTAAAGTTGCTATGAACCTTGATTTCAAGTCTTTGTGTAGAAATAAGTTTTTATTTTTGTTGGTGAGTACCTAAGAGCAGAATTGCTCAGCAGTATGATAATGTACATTTACCTTGGTAAAAAGCTGCCAAATTCTTTCCAAAGGATTTGTTGCATTTTACATTTCCAGAAAAAAATGTATGAGAATTCTATTTTCTCCACACCCGCACCAGCACTTGATGTTAATGTTTTTATGTTTAGGCCTTCTAGGTGGGTGTGTAGTGGTATCTTGTAACTTCAATTCCCACTTCTCTGGTAGACATATGATGCTGATTATCTTTAGTTAGCTTTATTATACATTTTGTCTTCTTTTGAGAAGTGTCTTCAGATCTTTTGACTACTTTGTATTGAGTTGTTTATCAGAGAGTTGTAAGATTGTATATTCTGGATACCAATTTTTAGGAAGATATTATGTATCACAAATATATCCTCTCATTCTGTGGCTTGTCTTTTTAAAAAGATTTTATTTGTTTTTTGAACAGTTTTAAGCTTACAGTAAAATTGAAAGGAAAGTGCACAGGTTTTCCATATAGTGCGTGTCTCCACACGTGCATGGATCTCTCAATTGTCAATGTTCCTGACCAAAAGAGTGTGTTCGTTACAATTGATGAACCTGTGTTGACACATCATGGTAACTCAAAGTCCCTAGTTCACTTTAGGGCTCACTCTCGGTGCTGTATGTTCTATGGATTTGGACAAATGTACATAATGATGTGTATCCATCATTAGAGTGTCATACGGAGTATTTTCACTGCCTTAAAAATCCTCTGTGCTCTGCCTATTCATCCCTCCCCTGGGGACCCCTGGGAACCCCTGTGACCCTGGGAACCCCTGGGAAGCCCTGAGAACCATTGGTCTTTTTAGTGTTTCCATAGCTTTGTGTTTTCCAGAATGTCAGTTAGTGGGAAACAGACAGTATATAGGCCTTCCTGATTAGTTTCTTTCATTTGGTAATTTAGGATTTCTCTGTGTTTTTCATGGCTTGATAGCTCATTTTTTTTTGCACCGAATAATATTCCATTATCTGGTTGTATTACAGTTTATTTATTCATTTACATTTATTCATTTACTTACGAAAGGACATCTTGGTTGCTTCTTGGTCTGACAATTGTGAATAGAGCTGCTATAAACATCCCGGTGCAGGTTTATATGTGGTCATAAATTTTCAGTACCAAAACCAAGAGAGCTGGATTGTGTGGTAACAGCGTGTTTAGTTTTGTTTGCCTTTTCACTTTTTAAACAGTTTTCTCTGCTCAGAGCAATAACTTTTAAATTGGATAGAGCCCATTTACCTTTTTTTTTTTTTTGGCTTTTATGGTTTATGCATGGCCTGGTGATAAGTTCACAGCACTAGAGAAGGAATTCATCCAGTGGCTATTTTTAAAGTTTAATTACTTAATGGACTCTATGTAAGGCTGTACTATTAAGGATCTTTGTATAAGGGTGGTTTTATCTTATACTTTTTATTAACTAGTCCCCTGATAATTAAATGATTCATAAACATTTTCCTCCTAACTCTGATGTCTAAATAGAAAGAATTATAGAGCTTCAGGGTTTGGAAGGAAATGATAACTCATTTTTCCATTCATTGGGTAAACACTTTAGCAGTCAGATCATTTTTCTAACGCACATTTCCAGAACCTGTTTTCATTATAGGCAGCAATGTAGCATCACTCATCTGAATGTTTGGACAGGGAAGGAAATAAGGAGCATCTCTCCAATTTCTCATGTATAGGATGCCTGCCCCAGTTCCACAGCTTAGAAGTGTAACGTCTCCAATCGATGCTCCGCTTCCAAGTAGTGCCATGCCTTGGGAGTTGCTAAACTCCCTTGGTCCTACGAGCAGAACGAGAGCTTTCTAATCAGGCAGAGCTGGGCACGTGTGCTGGGGTAGCAATGTGGACACGCCACTTAAATGGCCTGTGTCACAATTTCTGTCATCTGTGAAACATAAAGAATAGGATTTATGAGTAGACCCCAGAATAAAGTAGGCTCTCAGTAAATGGTCATTTTTTTAATTGATTGGTGATAGAAATAATGCAATGGAGAGAGAGAAAGAGAGAGGAACGTTACTTCCCATGCATTTTTATTAATGGAAAATAAAGAGCTGAGAAATTCATTAGGAAAAAAGATGCCAAGATTAAAAATTTGGTCTGTATTGTCAGTAGATCTCACCTGGGTTATGGCCGCGATAACAATCTAAGTGTGGTCTACTTGCACGAGCAGCTTGTTGTGGAGGTAATGGGTACTGAATAATATCCTCGACATGCAACACCAAAAAGCCAAGGATATCTCAATTATTTTCAAAGATAAGACAAAATTAAATGTTATTATTAAGGGAGGCCATATCTCTCTACGGGACCTTTAAAATTTTTGATTAAGTAATAAATTGTCATAGTTCAAAACTCAAACAATAAGCCTACACCAACGAGACTCACTGTCGTGGCTCTCCCCACCCATCAATTCCCCACCTCTGCTCCCTGAAGCTCATTGTTTTATTTCGTCCTCAGTCTTTCTTTATGCCAGTGCAGACAAACATGAATATATAGCCTTGCTTGCCTTTTTGTTCCACAGAAGTTAGTATACTACTTACACCTATTAGAAGATTGTACATCTAGCTTATAAAAAAATAACTAGCTGTAGGGGAAGTGTTATGAATTAGCATGTCACCCTACGGAGTGACCAGGTGAAAGCTTCTATGTCGCATTCCAACTTTATTGAATTTACTGCAGAAACAGAAACCCTGTGAAGTCCTTTTGCTACATAAAGAATACCAGCCTTGCCTGGCTGGTGTAGCTCAGTGGATTGAGTGCGGGCTGGGAACCAGAGGGTCCCAGTTCAATTCCCAGTCAGGGCACATGCCTGGGCTGCGGGCCAGGTCCCCAGTGAGGGCCATGTGAGAGGCAACCATACATTGTTAAGAATACCGGCCTTGATGGCTAGGCCCCCTCCTGCCTAGAGGCAGGAAGTGGCAGTAGGTAAGAACACAATGACCCTGTAATTTTTGAAGACCTCTTCTAGTGTTTAACTACCCATCAAAATAGGCTCTGGGCATTCTGACATTCTTTGTCCTGGCAGAATAAGTCTTAAGGGGTTCGTTCTAGCCTGAAGGCTCCTGCTACCAATAAAAGTGTGTTGCAACATAAAAGTTAATGCAGCTTTTCATTGAAGAGTGAATGTTTTCCTGTGTAAAGCCGAAAAAGGAATCCAAAATTGTCTTGTTTTCTGATTAGGGCAAATGGCTGCGAGGAGATTTTTTAAGGCAATTGCTTGTGAAGGTGACTTAATTCGAGCGCCAGCGGAAGCTGTGAGCCTCTTGGAGTGACTCCCAAGTACGTGCAGGAGAGGTGCTTCTCTGAGTTGTCGTGGGAGGCGGAGCTCGTAGTGGGAGGCGGAGCATAGCGTTGGAGTTCGTGTCGTTAATGCGGTTTATTTTGTAGCTAAAATTTCTGCATGCATTCCATCTTTCTGAGTTTGTAAGCATCCTAGCTTGTCTGAAAAACAAAAACTAAAAATACATGTATACAGTTCCCTGAATTTATATATAATAGTGAAAAGCAGGAAGAAGTTAGGATCAAATAAACAAATACTAAAAACATGTAAGTTTGCTTACATCATTCATAATTTATTTACTAAGAATTCATTAACTATTTCTGCAACAGATTTACTTTCATTTCTGTATTTTGCCTCTGCTTATAATCAAGCTCGTTTGTATTTTCTGAGAACAAAGCAGATAAATATAAGAGCAGGTGCCCTGAGGATAACTGAGTAGTAAGTGTGAGCCCGCATGGCTTCCACAGATTCTGCGTTTCTCTGTTGTAAGAGAGACCACAGCCAATCTTTGGAGTCAAGTCATAAACAGGAGACTGCCAACTTGAATATCAAGACCCAAGGCTCTCAGTTGTATGACAGTCTGGCTTCCTGTGGTGGCCATATCCCAGGGCATCGGTGCTAGGTTTCATCTCCTCAAAAGTTTTTAAGACAACCTTGCAAATTTTGCATCCCTGTCAACTCCTAAACTTCTGACTGCATGCTCAGACCTGTACTACTTCTAGAAGCCTGGCTACCCTCACAAGTGTGTCTTCCAATTCGGGGTGGGATTTTTAGTCACCTAAATAGAAACAGAATCATTTTTTTTCTTAGAGCTGTACTACATAATCGCAAACATGCAAGGACATCCAATTTATTGTCTATGCCAATTCTGGCATATCTGGCCATTTCATTCAAGTCCCCCACTATTTAGCTTTTCTGTGCTGCTGTTTATGATGTTTTATGTCATTTTAGTTTAACTGAATTTTAAACTTTATTAGAAGAAATAGAAGGAGAGAAGCAGAAGGACCAGTCCTAAGGTTGTCAAAATGTACAGATGAAAGATAATAGTGGCAAAAACCAATGGTTAGAGGAATAATTCATTTCTAGTAAACATTTCTTGAGAGAATTTGTGTCAAACCATGTGACTGGGTCTGCCCTCTTAACCATTGTACTGCCTCTTTTAAAATACAATAGTGAATAGATGTTACATTAATAAACAGATTCCATTCATTTGAAGGTCTTTGAGCCGTGGCTGCATGTACGTCTCTTAGACAGCTTGTGTTGGACCCAGAGGAGAGGATTAGCAGACAGACATCTTTAATATTCCTTTTACCTATCCTACCTTACTTTAGGACAAGGCTTTTAGTTATTTATTTTATTTCAAAAGTGTGATAAACACATCTTCAAAGAGAAGATTAAGACCATTCTTCCTTTATGATTTGGACTCTATTGGTAACACTAGAATTGTGAGACCCAGATCAGAGGTGGCCCTACAGCTCATCACCCACTTCCTAGACCTATCAGCTCGTTTCTTTTTATAGGAGGAATAAAGAATGTCGGGACCCACGTCATCTGAGGAGGAGTCATTGGAAGTTTTCATTCAGTCGGTCAGTTTACAAATATTTATTGAGACATGGCACTGAGTTGGCCGCCATGCTGGCCCCATAGACACGAAGATGGGAGTTTGCAGTTTGGTTGGTGACATGGTGTGTAAGCCACAGCTGTATAGAAGCGTGCTGTGCCAGCCACAAGGAGAAGTCTGTGCAGAAAGCTACAGGAGAAGATAGAGGGAGGCACCTCATCGTGTTGGGAGAGGAGTGTCAGATGTTGGTGTGTGAGATCAATCTAGAAAAAGACTCCTAGGTGGACATGGAAGCCCATTAACTAGCTTTTGTCCTCGTCTGAGGGGAGTGAGATTTGTAGGCATCTGTTATAAGACAAGAAGTAGTCTCGCCCTGGCTGGTGCAGCTCAGTGGATTGAGCACAGGCTGTGAACCGAAGGGTCGCTGGTTCGATTCCCAGTCAGGGCACATGCCTGGGTTGCAGGCCAGGTCCCCAGTGAAGGCCACGTGAGAGGCAACCACACACTGATGTTTCTCTCCCTGCCTCTCTCCCTCCCTTCCCTTCTGTCTAGAAATAAATAAAATCTTAAAAAAAAAAAAGAAGTAGTCTCCTACTGGGGAAAAATTGGAAGAAAGATTATACCAGTTATTAGATGGCAAGAATATATCCTGTGCTTAAGTCCCAGATTTGAGGTAAGACTTAGTTGGCAATTAGATGGGATAAAAATCAGGGGTTGACTTTGGTTTCTAAATGGTAAAAAGATTATTGGGTTGGCCAAAAACACTGTTTAGTTTTTTCTGTAAAATAAAAGACATGTTTTTCATTTTCACAGTAACTTTATTGATTTGGATATTTCAAGTACGTTGGTTTTCTCCTGTGTGGTATGAGACTGATTCTTCTGAATTAATGTCCCAACGTGATTGCCATCGACTTTGGCCGGTCTGCCCAACCACGGAGCATCGTCCAGGGAGAAATCTCCAGCACGAAACTTCACAAGCCACTTTTGACACATCCCGTCAGTCACAGCACCTTCTCCATACACTGGGCAAATCTTTTTTAGTGTTTCAGTTGCATTTTTACCTTTCTTGAAATAATAAAGCATAATATGCCAAAAATGTCACTTATTTTCTTCCATCTTCAGTATTAAAATAGCTGCACAAAAATTCACCAATTTTGATGTTTTTTTTAAATGCATGCTGATACTACAGCTGTCACGATACAATCTAACACAAGTGTTTCAAATGAAGTTAAAGAGAACTAAGCGCTACAAAAGCCATCTTCTGGAAAAAAATAAATGAACTTTTTGGCCAACCCGATATTTGATTCAGCTGCTATTGGGAAGATCCGGGGTAGGTCACACCCCTCAGTCATGTCCATTTTTAAAGCTCTGTCTTGCAGTGTTTCCACATGGGTCATATGTTAATCAATGAAAGCATTCCTGATTCGTGAGGAGGTTTAAAAATAAATTTGACCTTATTTAATAGAGATCACAGGAGTTCACAGGTAAAGGAATGTTACCGGTAATGCTTTTTATGTAGTAATACGCATTTAGCTTTTGGAGGTATTCGAACTTGCAGTGAAGACAGAGGGTGCTGAGGCCATGCTGCCTGTGAGGGGTCAGAGCCTGACCCAGGGCGGGAGCAGGAGTGTGGGAGAAAATGGTAGGAAGATTATGGAGGAAGTCAAGTCAGTGATGCCTAGTGATGGATTGATACGGGAAGGAAGGATGCAGGGAACCATCAGAATGGCACGCAGAGGTCCAGCTGGGCTGACTGGATGGCTGGGGACACTGAGAATCAGGGAAGAAATAGGCGGGAAGAGGAAGAGAATCAGTTTGGCTCTGGAAGCAGTGAGTTGGAGGTGTCTAGTCACTCTTCTGGTGGGGTGGGGGGTGCATCACAGGTAATTAGATATTTGAATGTGAAACTCAATTTAAGCAGGCCCTGGACAGGTAGCTCGGTGGGTCAGAGCACCGTCCCGACACACCAAGGTTGTGGGTTGGATCCCTCTCTATTTCTCTCTCCCCCTCTGTAAAAAATCAGTAAATAAAAAAGAAAGTTGACCTAAGCAGACATGTAGATTTGGGGCTCAAAAGATTATGGGGTAGTTGAAAACAACCTGAGTTCAACCTTGGGTACGGTAAACACAAGGACCCGCACACGCAGAAAGGAGGTTGAGTGAGACACAGCTTCAAACCAGCGGCACGTGTGTGGACTGTATTTCTCTCAGATTACACAAACCATGATTAATGAGGTGGTTAAATATACCCAGGTGCTGGAGGGGAGACGTAAAAGATGAAGGGAAATTAACAAAACAGAATAAAAAAGATCCATAAAAACTGAGTGTTACACCTATTTAGGTTTTAAGAAAGCAACCGGGGAAGTGAAGCAGTAATTAGAGAAAAGGCTGAGCTGGGAAAATAGTTCCTGAAATTAAAATTTCCCTGAAATTAAAATTTCTCTGATTGTTACTTTTCGGGGGCTGCCGCGGAAACAGTTCCTAGGAGTTGGGGGTTCTTTGTCCTCATTGGCCTCATCTGGGTCACATCCCGGACCCAAATTGTGAGGTTAGGATGAGAACAGGGTTCTTTAAAGAAGTTATTACTGCTTGAAACGATTCAATTTAACACTTCATAACACACCAGGGTGTATTTTTCAGTGCTTTATTCATTTGTAAATTGAGGCCAGGGAACACCGTGGGTGGCTGGCCCACTTCTGGTACCGTCAACTTAAGCCACAAGCCTCCGTTCATTCAGGTTTAAGGGCAATGCTCAGCCCTGGCTGCCCAGTGGAATCATCTGGGGAGCTTTTATAAAGTACAGGCATTGACCTCCTCCCCCAGAGAGCATGCCTTAATTGCGGTGGGGTGGAGCTGAGGCATTCACATGTTTTCAAAGTCCCCCTGGCGACTGTAATGTGCAGACAGGACTGGGAACACAGGCAGCAAACACTCTCTTAGAGCATACCAGGCAGTAAGCACCACAGGAGTGTTTATTTTCTGAATTCAGGTGACTGAGTGAAATAGCTTCTCAAATTTCCTGTCTGTCCATTGTTAAGATCCTATATTTGGAAGACCACCCCCGAATGTCAGCGCTGGAAGTAAACTCCTAGATACTCTAGTAGACCTATTTCCTCTTAATAGACAAAGCAGCTGAGAGTCAGAGTGGCTGAGTAGCTTTCTAAAAGCCACACAGGCCGTAGGAAGAAACACTAAGGCTTCCAGCGTCCAATACGCTCTTTTTCCTTCCAACATAAAGCATCTTTTTTAAAAAATTGAAAGGATCAGCAAAGAAAGGAAAAAATATATGTGAACAACTAATGCCTCTTAACCTGCCCCAATTTCTGAATAGGAATAATCATAATAACAATAAATAAAAGAAAATAAACCCTGGTGACATTTACTGATAATCCTGCTCTTTTGCAGTTATGAGTCCATTTGAGGAAAGTTGTCAGCAGGAAAAATGTTGACTAGGGTGTAGTTGTCATGTGTCATTTTCAAATCTGGTGATTATTAGGAAGAACTGTGCATGTTACCAATTATTGAAATGTCTAATTAAGGGTGGTTATTTTGACTATGCACATGAGTGCATCGTCATCAAAAAAAGAGATTGAGAATCACTGCTGTCAAGTAAAACACCTGCTTCGCCAAATCAGAGTAGCAGGGAAGAAATCAAACAAGATAAATACTGTGTGTGCAAGTATAATCAAATTGTAATAGGATCGTGGAAGAGGAATGGAATAGCAAGGTCCAAAGAAAGCAGCCAGAAGGAGATCTTTGTTTTGTTTGTTCGTTGTTTTTAACCTTAAAATGCACTTATGCCGGGGTAGACACCTGACTCAGGCTGTAGGCAGCCTGGAAGTCCCTGAGCTTGTCCCAGCAGCCAGGGTCTATGGAAGCCCTCCTGTGACTCTCACCGGTGGAGTGGCCGTGCCAGCTATACATTCGTAATTATTACCTATAATTGTGCCTTTTTGCTGTTTGCTAAGCTATCCATTCTCCTCTCCACTTTATCTATCTCCAGGCAACACCTTCCTAGACTTGTACTCTTACTTGGAGGGTTTGGCTACTTAATAACCGCTTGACCTTGAGCAAGCTATTTGAATTTCTCTAGCCTCTGTCTCTTTGTTTGTATCCAAGTTGGCTGTGAAATTTAAAGCAGGTAATGCATCTAAGGAGCTTCGCAAGGTGCCAGACAGACTGTAAGCCACATGGCACTGTAGCTGTATCCATTATTTGTAATTTATTTTACTGTTTGTTTATTTATCTTTTCTTCCATTTAGATCTGTCTCTAAAACAAAAAAGTTTATAAGCTTTCACAGGTGTTTTTGATGTAAAGAGCAACAAAAGAATAAGACAGGTGATATACCTGTGTGAGGTAATTGTTTGGCAATTTGTACATAATTGATTTCACTGCATAATTTATTTCAGTTATTCACATCCAAAGTTTGGCGATTTTATAAAGAGATAAGTTAATTCCCAAACTTCCAGCCTCTCATAGGCTTCCACACTTGGTGTTCAGAAGAAATATTTGTAACGGCAGGTCCTATTGCTTTTGTAGGTGCTCTACTGCGACGTGGGTACACGGGTTAGAGAAAGAAAATAATGCGTGTTTACAGAACAACGGCTGCATGAGACGTTTTGTTACCAGCGAGTTTGGGTTCTCGTCTCCTGACATAAAAGAATTTAGACCAGAGACACTGATAAGGCAACGACTGCAGATTTATTGAGGTTCTGCTGAGGGCGAGAACACGGAGACAGGGCCTCAGGTTCTGCGCCCCGGGTGTGGGACTTGGGGTTTTTTATTCATTGGGAACATGGAAATTGCTGGGGTTAACCAATCAGGGTGTAGGTTGGTTGGGTTTTTGGGAACACTGGGGTCCCACTGACATCTGGGTATGCATCAGTAAAGTGAGGCATTCTGGGATTGAGCAAGACTTACTATGGGATGCAGGGAGGGACTTTTCCAACCAGGGATTGAGTTGGTCTCTGTGGTTGGTGGCTGGGCTTTAGACCTGAAAAGCAAACTTAAAAAAAGTCAAGGTAGTTCCTGGATCATTGTTTGATAATGAACCGCTGCAGGACTAGTGGGCTTAGCTCCCTTCATTCGATGGAGCCATTTGTTCTCATAGGGCTTGACTCGGTGGAGCAACTTTAGGGAACATTTTATTCTACCTGTTTCAATTTCTCTCTGGATGAGAGAAAATCACCGTTGCTACACAGCTGCTGTGTAAACTGCATTTGCTACATGAATATCGGTTATTGTTATTGCTGTGTTATTATGAAGTATTGACTGCTGTGAAAAAGAAATGTTGGAAATGGAACATTTGCTGAGCAGGGCCTGTTGCTCTGTTGGCACTTTGGAAATGCTTGCTTCCTTGCTTTGAAAATAATCGCTTGAAAGCTTTCACCGAAAAGAGGGTGTTTGGATCCACTAATAGTTTCTCTATGGCCTGATGCTATGGTTGGTTTATGGGAGTCTCTAGGACAATTGCCCATGTGGCGATGCAGTCCATACAACGGCAGACCATGTTCAGTGACAAGCGGGTGGCTTCTCCTTAGAGACGCTGTGGCATTTAACCCTCCTTAGATCTCAGAAGAGCCCAAATAAACCAGGCCGACAGTGTGGACAGCGTGACACCATCATTCAGCAGCAGCGGTATCGTGCCGATGCCGGTCTGACCTCAGAGCCCCGTCTTCATTAACATGAAGGTCCCTGGCGGGGAGTCGGCAACGGCAACTGACCCTGTTCCAGCACAGCTGTCAGGGGCCCATCAGCCCACCTGACCTGTCAGAAGGTAATAATCTTGATGTCCGCGGGCAACGATCGCACAAAAGCATTTCACAAGAGGAGGCTGAACGTGACAGAAAAGCAGATAACAGTGTCACCGCAGCCTGTTTTTGTTCCAAGCCCTGCTTGACGTAAAAAATAACGAACCCGGGGACGCCTCGGTCCATCCATAGTAACTCTGCTTTGATAGGTCGTTTCATGAGGGATCTGAGCGGTGTGTTCTGTCTGCAGCTTATTCGTGTCTCTCTCCAAAACTGAAAACACCTATACTGAGTAACCCGCAACAATAACCGAGGAGTGTCATCAGTCTATTGAAAAAAGTACGAGAGGATGATTGCCCTGTCAGCCAGGCAATTCTGTTAAACACGACCCACACTAAATGAAAATCAACAGGAATGACCAAGGAATCCCCCAAAACCTTGCCTATTCTCTCCCAGTGATGTTCGCTTTCTGTAACAGGATGACAACATGAAAGCACCACTTCACATTTTCTTGGAATAATTATCACCATTTCCGCCTTTCCTTGATGTCTGCAATCTGCTTCTCTTTCACCCGGAAGCCTTTCCTTTCGATTCAGTGGTGCGCCTAACTAATACATTCATTCGGAACACTGAATGTTGGTTCAGTTTTTCCAGACCCTAAAATACAGGTTTTCTAGCATATGGTTTGTCTCAGCCTCCTCCTCCAGCCCCTGGGAACCAACCACACTTTTTAAAAATTGGTTTTGAGAGAAAGAGAGAGAGGGGGGGGGAGAGAGAGAGGTTGACTTGTTGTTCCACTTATTGATGCATTCATTGGTTGAGTCTTATATTTGCCCTGACTAGGGATTGAACCCACGGTCTTGGAGTATCAGGGCGACACTTTAACCAACTGAGCTACCCAGCCAGGGCACCAACCATGCTTTTATTTAGAAACTTTCTGTTCAATGTGACTAAGGGAATACTGAAACTAAGGCCATTCGCCCCAGAACTATTGTTGAACAGGAACATGCTCTGCTCCACGGTGGGCTGAGTGCATCTAAGAGTCTGGACAAGGCTCACCCCAGGCCAAACTGTGATGTAAGTTTTCTAGCTTCCCTTAACAGTGTGCCAGATATTCATGTTAAATGAATGGATGACTGAATGAAGAATAAAGGTGATAGACACAGAAATGAATTAGTAAGGTCAGTTGAAAAACTTCATTTTGCTTAAAACATGATTATTTCCTGTAAGTATCTCCTTAATTTTCAGCAAGGTCTTTATTTCTTACTGAAGTTGCATACTTAATCTAAGTAGACACGTTCTAGGGTAATCCTCATTGAGACTGGTCAACCCATAGGGGCCACAAGTGATAAGAACTTCAGATAGGGTGATCCCTGCAGCGGCCACTAGAGGTCAGGATAGAGCCAAGAACCAGACGGACAGGGGGCCCGTAGGCTCAAAGCAACAAGTTGTGGGGAGAGGATTCCCCTGGCGGTCTTGGTGTAAGAGCAGGAAAGGCAACATCTCATCCAGGAACCATACGCAAACATCGATACATGCAGCGTGCTCAGAACAGTGAAGTGGACAGGTCACGAGTGTTAAAAGGACAGCAGAGTCAGAACAGAACAGGGGTCCTGGATACGCTTGGATACACAAGCCGACATCAGGGAAAGTCAGAACCCACATTTGAAGGCAGAAATAGAACTTTTGGTGGGGCAGTGAAGGATTCTAGCAACACCTGTGGAGGTTCTAAGCACCACTGCTTATCTATTGAATATCAATGTAAAATCTGTTCCTTGAATGAGTCATACTGTTGATGGGAAACTTTTTCGTCTTAATTTGAGAGACAGTGAGGGATGGTATAGTAGTCAAAAAGATGGTACAAAATTCGATGTGCTCTTTCCTGAGAAAGCTGTTGAGTGTCTGATTTTTATCACTTACCGTATCTTATGTTTTATGTATAGCAAAGCTTTATGTGTCCACTAAAAACCAAAGATGAACAAATTGTATAAATTGTAGCAAGGACAATATAATTTATCTGTAAGGAGGAATGTTTTGAAAGAATAGAGACCGAAAACAGCTACTGATTTTTCTTTGTAAATATTTAAGAACAAGGTAGTTCTTATAGAAATCATGCTTTTAAAGCAGGAAAGTAATAGAGTTTTAAGGAGCTCACAGCTTATAATATTTGGAGGAGCCTCTTTGATTTGATTATACATAAACTCATTATGAATACAAATGAGGTATGGAGGTCAATAATTGTTTGAAATGAACAAAACAGTCACAAGAAATTATATTCTTCTTAAAACTGGAAAAGATAAGAAACATCATGACATCTGGAAATATTTTTATTAATGAATTGACTGTCACACTTCTATAATATCTTGTTTTTATGGGTTGGTTTTTTTTTGCCTGCATGTTACTTACCTAGTAAAGAGTAAGATCATCTTTTAGAGATAGAACAGAAGGATAATTCAATCTTTCTGTTAGCAAAACTGATCAAAAGCTGTATGTGTGGGGGGGCTCATGTGTATGTATGTGTTTAATTTGTTGATTGAGTAGAAAAGATTATTTAATTTTATACCTTTCTTTAACGGTATCATATGTATTCACAGAATTGTAGACAAATTTGGTAAACCTTATCGGATTTCTCCCCTATTCAAGCTGTAGGCTTTTAAGACGCTTCAGGCTTTCCTGTGCAGTGGCTAATTGTAAGTGCTGTTTGAATGGACGATACTCACCTATCGGTTTGTCAGTGGCCTGTGGTAATAACGTGTTTTGAATTTTGTGTTATACTTGCTGGAATCCATATTTTGTGTGAAATCAAAAAGAAATTTCAATCTTTTCCCACTGATTATAGATTTGCTCCCCATTGTTAATTACATTTTAAACTATAAAAGAGGGTCAATCATTACTTCTCTTTAAAATGTGTTTCCTTCTGTTGATAAATTATTGCTTTTGGCAGATATTTTTTTTAAATCTGGTGATTTTGTTGCAATCCTCTTTGTGACATTAGGCCGATTTCATCACTGATTATCTACCACTCTTATTTAATTTTCAGTTAATTTTTAAAAATATTTTATTTATGTATTTTTAGAGAGAGGGGAAGGAAGGGAGAGGAACATCAGTGTGAGAGAGAAACATGGACTGGCTGCCTCTTGTATGCACTCCTACATCTGGGGACTGAACCCACAACCCAGACATGTGCCCTGACCGGGAATTGAACCAGTGACCTTTTGCTTTGCGGGACAACACCCAACCAACTGAACCACACTGGTCACAGCTCAGTTAATTTTTTATATGAATTTTCTCTCAATCCTTTAATGAGTGCTGTTAAAGAAATAAAAGAAGCTACTTTTCATGTATATTCAATCAGGAGTTTGTAAATTCTCAAACTGTTTAATTTGCATTTAAAATGGTTGATTTTCAACTGAACATTCCCTTAGCCACATGCCCAAAATACTAGTGGCCACTTATATGTATATATAACTCTGACATGAGAGGAGATGCAATCGAGGAAAAGTCAGAATGGAAATGGACTTAAAATATCTCATTTTTGTACAGTCCACAAAAATATCTGACCTTTTGATTATTTTATGCAAGTGAGGGGAATCTTCTTATAGGTGGCCCTTAACATACACCTATGTAATTTGTCTGCATATGAAAGCATAAAACATGACCCAATTATTTACAATATAATCTTCACGACACCAGCTAATGTACAGAAACTTATAATTTCCAGTTGAGGCAGGCATGATCCTTAAAGTTCTTTGACAAGCAATTACTTTTCATTTGTGTTTTTGTAAATACATGGATGCAAGAGTTACTAAAAAAAACCAGTGAAATAAAAGCTGTATATGCACACAGAGAATGACAAAGGATTCTTTTTAAGATTTATTTTTATTTATTTTTAGAGAGAGAGGAAGGGAGGGAGAAAGAGAGGGAGAGAAACAGCAATGTATGGTTGCCTCTCACATGGCCCTCACTGGGGACCTGGCCTGCAGCCCAGGCATGTGCCCTGACTGGGAATCGAACCGGGACTGCTTGGTTCCCAGCCCGTGCTCAATCCACTGAGCTACACCAGCCAGGGCACAAAGGATTCTTTTTAGATCCTAGTAGTGTGATCTGTTTTCAAAACTCGATGAGAGAGATACCAGCTAATCATAATTTGACCTCCCGAACCCCCAAAATCAGCATTTCCATAAACCTTGTCAGGCATGCTTGCCATATTGTACCTAGGAAGGTCCATTCTCATTTGGGCGATGAATCAGAGAGAAGGTACACTTCTCCTTTGAGTTCTATCCTTGGTAACTAGCTCTCCAGATTATACCCTACGCAGGGCGGAATCCCAACAAACATTTGCTCGTTGAACTGAATTAGTACTGTATTCAAGCACCATCCTCGTGTTCAAGTGCAGCAAGTGTGTCACTGTTCAGGAATCTGAATTGGAATCTCATTTTCTCCCAAGTGTGTGAACATGCACTTGATCCCTACTGACAAGCTCTCAAAAGTTCAGACCTTGTTCTTTCTCCATGTCTTCCAACGGCACAGCGTTATTTCCATGAAGTCAGGGGAGGTGGTTATTAACATCACATCTTAACCAAGAATGAAGTCTTTTCTATACTGTTCAGTAGAGTAAAAGCTGTTGAATGTTATAGTCAATTTTTTGTATCTGCCAGAAATAAAGTTAGATTTTGTGTTAACTCAAAGTCTACCCCCCGCCCCAGTAAAGGCAAAACTCTCTGAATTTCTACGTGTGGCTTACTTGTTGAATAATTTGATCCAAATGAAAATTTAGTTTCTAAAAGCTCCAGTTATTATTTTAATTGCATCTTGTCCTAACGCATTCAGTAGGCTTATGGAATTCTCTTCTTAAAATGTTCATTTGAATTATTTACTGGCTTCTCCCATCACCCGCAAGCTTACCACAGAGAAATAATGTGCCCTTCCTCAGAAAGGACGGCAGGCTGGAGGAGACCAGCTATAGATCAACAACTGCATTTTTCTGGCACGAATCTTGTCACTTCTTTGGAACAGAGAGACATTCTTTTGTGAAACCAGTTGGGGCTCGTTGAGAAGGGTTGGTATCTTTCCTTTCTCTGGGGAATAAGAGAGCTTTTGGTGAGAACTAAAGAACTGTTTTTAAATAGTCTGATAAATATTAGGTATAAGGTCAAAGCTGTATTTTGGTACTTAGGTTTTCTTCCTGTGTTTTCCAGGAAATTTTTTATCCTCATTTAAAATAATAACCAGTTTGTCTTAAAACAAGTTGTGGTTGAAAGCTTGACGATGAAGGTGGGTGTCAATTCTTAGTCTTTTGGTTCAGAACCTGCCTTCACGTTCATTTGTAGAACAAGTACAGTAAGTGGTGATTTCTCATTAATTTCATTCAGTTTACCAATGCTCGTGGAAGCCATTGTGTGCACAGCATTGTGAGATAAAAGGAGAACATTTCCTTAGAAAGGAGACTATTCCTTAGATACTATTGATAAATAATGAATTAAGTGTCGAATCACTGGGAAGGGTCCATGGGGAGGCAGTTGTTAAATGAGGGGTGTTCTTGGTCTTTTTTTGGACTGAATACCAAGAAATTTGCCTGAGGATCTGACGTCACAATGAGAATAATTTATTGTTTCTCATTTCCTTTCCTCTCCCTGCATGTCCTGTCTCCCTGAGGTTATAACTTGGGAAATAAATCAATATTTCAGCGGCAACTGTTACCCAAGCACTCGAAAGTTCATATTGATTCTCTATCATTTTTCCAGCTGAGCTCAACTCCAAAGGTTCCTTAAGATGCAAGTCTTTGCTTTCTTCTTAGATGAGGGAGATTGGTTTCTTTCCCTAAAGAGAAATATTTCCATTAAAACAGATACAGTGAGGCCCTGGCCAGGCAGCTCAGTTGGTTGGAGCATATCAGAATATGCCAGGGTTGTGGGTTCGATACTCAGCCAGGGCACATACAAAAATCAACCAATTAATACATCAATAAGCGGAGCAACAAATTGATGTCTCTCTCTCGCTCCCTCCCACTCTCTCCCTCTCTCTCCGTGTCTCCCGTCCTTTTTCTCTAAAAATCAATAAGTAGAATAAATAGATACAGTGAATCAGAATATAGAGTTATTTTGGTTCCAGGGTTTGCATAAAATATGTAATACACTCATTCATCCCTGCCTTGTAAATGAATTTCCTGTCCCCGGAACGCCTTATTTTTCTTTGCAATTTTGTTCTATTGCGGTTGCAATAAAATGCGCTGTCATAGACGTACTTAATAAGGACACCAAATGTTAAGACTGGAAAAGGCTCCTACTTCTCCCGCTTACCTTGTTTGTAAACCATCACGCAGGTTTATTCTCTATACATAGCCGACTCGGGCAGGCGGTAACAACTACTGAGCTGCCACATAAAACCTTCTGGGCCAAATACCAGTGCTTTCTCTTATGTATAAAGCAGTGAAGAAGAAAAACCCACTAAGTCAATAGTCCTATGTGTCCATCAATCCCGTGACTCTATAAAAGTAGATCTGACAGAACCACTTCTTAGCACCTCCATTGTTACCTCCTCAAACCGCAGGGCCCCACAGGTGGATTATTGACATCTGCATGGCCTCCTAACTGCTCCTAAATCTTCACCCTTGCTCCCTGTAGTGGGTTGCATAGTGTCTTCCCACAATTCATGCCCTTCCAGAATCTCAGTCTGTGACCTTATTGGGAATAAGGCCTTTGGAGATGTAATTGAGGCAAGGATACATATGTGACCCCACTGGATGAGAGCGGGTCCTAGATCCCATGAGCATGCCCTTGTAAGAGACAGAAAAGAAGACACAGAGACACAGCAAAGGAGATGTGAAAGCAGAGGTAAATATCAGGGCGATGCACCTACAAGGCAAAGAGCACCATGAGTTGCCAGCAACCACCAGAAGCTAGGGGACGCCTGTGGCACAGCGTCTCCCTCACAGTCTCCAGAGGGAGCCAACACTGTCAACACCTTGATTGGGAACTTCGGTTAAAGTTTTGTTGTTTTAAGCCACCCAGTTGTGCTCATTAGTCACGGCTGCCCTAAGGAACTGCTACACTCCCTTACAGGCCTTCTTTCCCTTCTACTCTGCCCTTGCGCTCTCTGCCCCAGGCACATCTGCCTCTTTGCTGCTCCTTAAACAACGGAGACACACTCCTGTCTTAAGCCTTCACTTTTGCTATTATCTCTGAGGAGCAGTCTGCCCTCTGCTACATGTGCGGCTTCCCCTGGCCCCTCCATAATGCTTTGCTTGGACTACTTACTTCCTCCCAGTCTTCTCTGGTTATCCACTTAAAATAACACATCCCCCACCCCGCTC